>JASDQU010307197.1:21449-54684 GCA_032191745.1 Picea mariana
TTTACTATTATCTTGCCACTTTACCTAATTAATAAAGATGTATAAAACACATTTACTTAGTATGATTAATATTTTACTATTTTACTATTATCTTGCCACTTCACCTAATTAACAAAAATGTATAAAACACATTTACTTAATATGATTAATATTTTACTATTTTACTATTATCTTGTCACTTTACCATTAATATTTTACTATTTTACTATTATCTTACCACTTTACTTAATTAAGAAAAATTATAAAACACATCACATTTATTTTACTATTATCTTACCACTTTACTTAATTAAGAAAAATTATAAAACACATCACATTTATTTTACTATTATCTTACAACTTTACTTAATTAAGAAAAATTATAAAACACATCACATTTATTTTACTATTATCTTACCACTTTACTTAATTAACAAAAATTATAAAACACATCATTATCTTACCACTTTACTTAATTAAGAAAAATTATAAAACACATCACATTTATTTTACTATTATCTTACCACTTTACTTAATTAACAAAAATTATAAAACACATCACATTTATTTTACTATTATCTTACCACTTTACTTAATTAACAAAAATTATAAAACACATCACATTTGCTTAATATGATTAATATTTTACTATTATCTTACCACTTTACTTAATTAACAAAAATTATAAAACACATCAGGTTTGCTTAATATGATTAATATTTTTGTTAATTATAAAACACATCACATTTGCTTAATATGATTAATATTTTACTATTATCTTACCACTTTACTTAATTAACAAAAATTATAAAACACATTAGGTTTGCTTAATATGATTAATATTTTACTATTTTACTATTGCTTAATATGATTAATATTTTACTATTTTACTATTATCAGGTTTGCTTAATATGATTAATATTTTACTATTTTACTATTGCTTAATATGATTAATATTTTACTATTTTACTATTATCTGGCAACTTTACCATTAATATTTAACTATTTTACTATTATCTTGCCACTTTACCATTAATATTTTACTATTTTACTATTATCTTGCCACTTTACCATTAATATTTTACTATTTTACTATTATCTTACCACTTTACCATTAATATTTTACTATTTTACTATTATCTTACCACTTTACCATTAATATTTTACTATTTTACTATTATCTTACCACTTTACCATTAATATTTTACTATTTTACTATTATCTTGCCACTTTACCTAATTAACACAAAGATTACCTAATTAACACAAAGATGTATAAAACACATCATTGTCAAGTTCCAATTTACTTAATTAAAAAAAGGTATAAAACACCTCACCTAATTAACAAAAATGTATAAACCCTCATTGTCAAGTTCCATTCAAGTTCTGTTGAATCAATAAGAGTTTCATTCAAGTTCTGTTGATTCAATAAGTCTGAGTTCCATTCAAGTTACTGAGTCAAGTTCCATTCAAGTTCTGTTGAATCAATAAGAGTTTCATTCAAGTTCTGTTGATTCAATAAGTCTGAGTTCCATTCAAGTTCCCGAATTTCAGTAACTAAAAGAAGGTAATGAATCAAGGGCTCTCTCTATATCCCATTGTAATTGTAGAAATAGAAACTTCCTGCTATCCCTTCCACATCCTTTCTTTGCTGAGTAAACAGTAGAACCAACATCCCTTTATGTCCCAGTTCCCCTTCGCTCAGTTATAGATCCGGATCCCGTTTGGGCTATAGTTTAATCGTTGGATGAATGTCCCGCCCGGTATTGACAATCTTTCATAGGCGGAGCTTTCATCTCTATCCATTCAAGTTCTGTTGCTTCAATACGTCTTTAGGCGTTCATCAAGTCGAAATCATGTGGCAGCCGAAATCATGTGGCTGTGATAGTTTTATTTATACAATATTTTCATTCATGGTCATTTTCCGTTCAATTTCTGTTGCTTTAATAAGCCTTTCGGCGTTCATCAGCCGCTTCAATAAGCCTTTCGACGTTCATTAGTTTTATTTATATAATCTGTGCTAGTTTTATTTATATAATATTTTCATTTTATTTATATAATATTTTCATTAAGAAAATTAATAACTTTTATGAGTTCGAATATGCTTCTGAAATACCGATTTTGTATAAATCAATAACGCTCCTTCACAGGACATACACCAGTCATGGGATATGTGAAAAAAAAGCCCCTCAGAGAAATTTTATTTACATTTACATTGTTCACTGATTTTCAGAAGAAATCAGTACCTTTAAATTTACATTGTTCCCTGATTTTCAGAAGAAATCCATACCTTTAAATGCATGAAATGATATACCAACAAAATTAAGCAATTTCACATACTCTATAATTCTGACATTATTTATTTTCCAAAGCGGTAACAACACTATGTGTGTAGAAAACAGACCGAACAGAATCGAGTTATGTTAAAAAGCGGTAACAACACTATAGTTCAGAAAACATACCGAACAGAATCGAGTTATTTTTTTTAACAGAAAACAGAAGAGAATCGAATTATACCATGATGRCAGAAACCAAACATAAGGACAATACCKACTTCKGTTACAWTTTTATTGTAATATTAAGCACACTGCCTCCATAGCCTTTATCAATCTACACACATACTACCACCATTAAGCACACTGCATCATGCTCTATCCATTCCTTYTGATTCTCTGCTGTCTTTCATATGRTCATACGTAATCTCTACCAGTGCGGCCAGTTGAAGCAGGATCGTAAGTTCCAGGAGTACCCACCCCCGTCAAATCAGTAACACCACCAATATTGCCTGTACGCGTGTGACCAGTTTGCTTGGCCTCTTCTGTTTCAGCTCTGTGTTCAGCCTTGGCAACATTTGCTCTCATCTCGGCTTCAGATTGTTTGGCATCCTTCTTCTCACGGGCGATTTCCTTGTCTGTAGGGTTATGTGCACTAACCTTTTCGATCTGCATGCATATATAACAACAACAGTGAAGTACTAAACATCCAAATCCAAAATCCCAAATCCGTTGCATTCAATCCTTTATCTATCTGCTAACACATATAACATATCCTTGTTAATCTTAACACTGATCTGCTGATCTGCAATGCACATAGATCAGGTATCAAAATTTCTGGAAGAAAGAATTTCAATGTAGGAGAATTTTTTTTTTTTGAAAATACCTTCTCCTGAGCAGAGGCCTTCGCTTTATCCATCCCTGCCTTAGCAGTGGTGCCCACGTTGCTCATCTTCTCTTTGGCCGTCTGCATCTTTACTTTACTTCACAGCAATAAGACTAAGACTGATCTTTGACTTGAAATACAATACAATACAGAATGAAATTTCGCTACGTATTGGTTTCCACCAAACTGATTTCTCAATTCGAATAGCACCGCAGTTTAACAGCAGAAGAACTAATTGATCCATTCCAGAGACAGTGCAATCATAAATAGTTCCAACAAACAGAGTTATCAGTGTGAATGGGCTTCAGATAGTAAGCCAAGTTGCGCGAATTGTAGATAACGTGTCGAACAGTGTCACTACAACCTTTCAAAAGCATCCGCGTGCCAATTCTCCTGCCATGATTATATATTTAAAGATATAAATATATGTATGTCAGACCGTCTCCGTATATTGATTTCACTAGGGTGGAATACTACTTCCCAACCAGTACCTTGACCTTGTCAACCTTGAATGTAACCCAAGTTCCCATGGTTTTCTTTTCGTTTTGCTTCTGTCATTGATTAGGTTGAGAATCCAACGATCAATATTTATCTAGGGCTTTTTGCGACACTAGGAAGGGATGGGAAGAGGCGAATAACCTAGATTTCTGGTAAACTTCCATTGTCGCAAGAGTTAGTCGTACTTTAAATATTTTAAGTATTTACTTTTTTTTTTGGATATTATTCTTTTAATGATTGTTGGATCTGTAGATTTGAATGGTTAAATCTATATAATCAAGTTTGTTTTTTTAGCATGCTGAATCTATTTATACATTCAAATGTACAATTTAAACAACAGAAAAATGTGATTTCACCCAAATTTATATAATCGGATTGTGACGAAAAATATCAAAACATAAAACGTTTAAACACATTCATTTTATAATCCCACCAAATTAAACAACAAAAAAATGTTTGTAATACATAGCTTTATAAAAGTTGAGATGTCTCTACATCATAGTGCATAGCTTTATAAAAGTTGAGATGTCTCTACATCAAAAACTCTCCCTGGAAATAAAAATGAGTTCCTACTCATTAGTAATTTGGATAATAACCTCTTAACTCAAACCAACACTTTTTGCTATCAATGTGATTTATTTTAATTCTTTACTATCCCAACAAACTAATTATCCTTTGTTTTTTTTTTAACTCTAGGCTCATTGCATCTTTTTGTTCTTAACCGTTTTTAAATTTCTTGTCTTTCAACACTTTTTGCTATCAATGTGATTTATTTTAATTCTTTACTATCCGAACAAACTAAGTATCTTTTAGTTTTTTTTAAGCTCTAGTCTCATTGCATCTTTTTGTTCTTAAGTATTTCTAAATTTCTTATTTTTATTGTTTTAAATCTGTTCTTTCCAATTAATAATATATTCACCTTTATGTACAATATTTTCATGGTATTCAGACAAATATACTACATTGAACATGGGTAAGATATTCAAACATTTTGTCACAATTCTAGCACATACATATTCTATGAAATTTTCTTTAAGATTTTTGGAGGTTCTAATTTGTTTTTCTTTAGCTTGTTGTATTATGTTCTTCTTATGAATCTTTCTTTTCTTAGGTGTGACACCAAGTCTTATTTCTTGAATATATTTATTCTTTTATATCAACACTTTTCTATGTGTAACAACAAGTTTTCTTTCTCGAATATCTCTATTATTTCGTCTTATCGACTCTTTGTTTATATCCTTGATTTCTTCATTGTAATTGTTGTTTTAGTTGGCATTACACTTTTGCATGCGCTTCCTTCATATTCTATCCAAACGACTCGACATTTATACTTCTCTTTCTTGCACAAGAAAATCTTAGCAAATCCATAACTACTCTTGGTGACAATCACTAATCACTATATAGAAAGGACTCTTTCCCTTAGATCTATTCACTAAATCATTGTATGCAAACTCTACTAGCAATTCACCTATTTAACATGTTCATGTTCATGGTGCAATTGTGATGAAATAAATACCATATATCTCCCATATGAAAATAATACATAGTTCATAATGTAGTCATTATTTGTGAATAATATCATTACTTATGCACACATATTTTTATATACACAAAATATGGTTATGACATAACTGATGGATGGACACTTGGATGAGTATGCTTGTACACTAAGTTCATTTTCTTTTATATGGGGTATGAGGTTGCATGGATAAGTGGGTGTGAAACAAATACACCTATATTGTAAAGCATCTAAATAACTTAAACCACTATAAAATCTCACCTTTTGTTCTCTTCTTTTTATATAACAAAAATATATTAATATTGTAAATTTCTTAGATATCTAGATCTAACTCAAACAGTTGATATACATGATATACATAGTACCTAGATTATAGTAGATATAAATATTGTTTCATGCAATTTAAAGTTTTGTGATTTTTGTGATGATGACAACGATGATAATCACCATCCACTGAGACTGATTTTAATATCCAGGACTATAAGAAATGTAATAAGGAGTTAACTTGTCTGTTTTAACATTTTGTTTTATGATAAAGAAATATTTGAGAGAAGATTTGTTAAATTTATATCATTATGATGAATTAACATGTTATGGAAATGGCCAGTCTTACAAATATTTTAAATTTGAGATATAATATGGTCATAAAGAAGATATTTTTAAAGAAAATTTTTTTCTTCTTGTGCACTTTTTATTATTTTCATCTTCTGCATTCTTAATATCATAAAGATGACAAATATTTTCATCCCACAATTTTTTTATGATTGTGTATATCAACACTTTATTAAGATCGTTAATTAAGAAACATTTAACACTTTAACACTTTCAAGACAAGACTTATTAAAGAAAATACAAGGTAACATGCACTTATCACCACTTTGATAAGCACATTAACAGTTAATACATCAAGAAATAAATCAACAAATATTTAAAGAGAGCACTTACTAGATAAACAAATGATCTTCATGAAACCATAATCATGAGATCATCCATAAAAAAAAAAACTTGAAAATACATCCACAAGATTATCTCCAAGAGAAGGTGCATAAGTCATCCACAATGAAAGAGAAAGATTGAACACACGTGTAGTAGTGATTCCCCACAAGTTGAGTTGTGATTTACAAAAGGTAGTGCTCCCTCTATATATATGAGGAAACCAACCGCTCCATCTCTCTAAGAAACCCTTAAAACGTAACAATCCATGATACAAGGTGGATAGGTCTTAGACCAACCCCCAAAATTTCCTTCAAAATAATGCTAAAACATGAAAAAAATATCCTAATAGGTCACATGTGTGGGTGTAGGAAGCTCCAAAAATGTGATGTCAACCTCTAATGAGGTACAAAACTTCCAAAATTCATGTCTCTCCTCAAAAGGTGCGAAGAATACTCAAAAGTATTTCCTCCTCATTAAGAAGGTCATATACCATCATCAAAAGGTGTCAACACATCATCATATGTGCTAGGTCGGCTCAAGCATATATCCATTGTACTCAAGGGTGATGTCTTCCTCTAGATATGCAATGTCTGTGAAAGTGACAACGTCATAAAGAAGGAGAGATCCATCACCTCTCCACAGTTGTTTATCATCATAATCACATGCCACATCAACAATCCAAGCCAAAACATCCTCAAAATGTGCATGATTTCATCAAGAGTTTTATGTGGCATGAAAAGCTATATATGCAACATACTAGCTCATCAATGCAACATATTAGGTCTAGGAGGTGTTGAAGGGTGTCATAAGGCAATCCAAGTCATCATGTAACTCAACAATCATCGTTAAGGCCCCAACAAACTCCATAGAGTGTGCAACATCCAATGTAGGAGCCTCAAAAGGTCCTCCATAGGATCATATCAAGGGGTGCATCATAATCAAGAAAGGGCTCATAAAATCAGGTAAGATCACGCATTATGGATATAAGAATAATTACAATCATAAAAAGTAAGTCACAATTTAATACAAAATCCACACAAGTAATTCACATTAGGCATCTTCTTCAAACTTCATGGTGAAACCCTTGATATGTTTCTGGCTAGGAAACTATGCGAAGACATCTATAAGATTGATTATTTTTCTTTAAGTTGATCTATCTTAAAACAAAGTATTTTTGTTGCTTTGTTGGGCCTGTATCATTAGTATTTAAATATTTAAAGATTAATATTGGAAGGAAAAAATTTCTATGTTTTAGACAATAAATTTTTTTAAGAGGATGAAAAAAGGAATAAATGAAAACAAAACTGAACAATGAAGTACTGTATATTTGATAAATATCTCTTAACTTTTAGATACAATAAATTATTATCAAATATGTATCTAAGCTAAGATAAAATTTGAACCAAAAACAATACTTTGTTTCTATTGAAGAGGGAAAACTGAAATTTAAGAACAGGTCTTCTTAATAGTCACAGTATATTGAAGAAATCTATAACTTTTAAAAATACCTTTTGTAGTTAATGATAGTAGTTTTTGTACTAAACAGTCCTGGAAGTAGACACATTCCAGATGAATTTAGGAGCATGAGAATAACTTCAAGAAAAGAATCACATAGACTGAAACATAGAATTTTTAATCTTCGAAACTTGCAATAGTTTATTAAAGATCTATAGTCAGGCCTCCAAAAAGTTCTCCTTTTACATTTAGTTCTTTCACAGAGATTTATATAATTTGGGTCATAATCAAATATGGTTATCAGGTCCTATTTTCTAGCCATTTGATTTACAAAATATCTTTGACTTTCTAAAATAGAAAGATCAAATGACAACTATTGCAATCCATGAATTTCTTCAACTATCCTTTTGTGTCATCATGTCATCATTTGGAGAAAAAGTTTCCAAGTTTCACTTAATGGATAGCCAAATGATTTCATGTGCCTGCAAGACATATGAATCTCAATATATTTTTCATATGTAGGAGGATTTAAAAATAAAAAAAATATTTCTCAGAGGAGATGGAAGTCATCCATAAGTAAATATACAATAATTTGACCTCTTAGTTTGTGAGTCATTCCTTGAAATTCTGACCCATTTTCTATGGATATAAACAAAATTTTTCTATATTCTTCAACTGATTAGAATTTCCCTTTGTCACTCCAAGCTAAACGAAGTCATATTTTTACCATCTTTTCGAATATGTCAGTGAATAAGTCAATCTCTCTTTTCACACTGATGCATTTATTTTGAGCTTTATGCAATAGATTTAGTTTTGCAAATATCCTTTCATCTTCCATCACTATTGTAGTTATGTCATTCACACCTTTTATTTTAAGTACTTCGTTAGAGTTAGAATTTAAGAACTTAATAACCTCAGTAGAAATATGAGGTCTTGTTCCTAATTCATGAAATGCTTTCTTTAAAGTATCAACAATTTCATAAGTGAATAGGACTTCATCATCAATAATCTTTAAATAATCCCAAATTTTACTAACTTTATTAATGATCTCATCCCAAATGATATGTCTAACCCCTATTAGATATTGCTTGCAAAACAATTTATTCTTCATTTGGTCCATTTATGTTTGCATCTTTGTTTTCAACTTTTGATATTTTGCAATAACTTTGTCTTTTTCCTTGATTTCTTCATTTTGTGTTACAATGGTTTTCTTCAATTTATCAATTTTAGCTCCTTTTAGATTTAAATATGCCAATTCATTTGAAAATACTATTGTTGGATCAAATGATTCTGATGACTGTAATAAATGAGATCCTCCCTTCAAAGTTTCAATTTGATTGACATACAAATCAATTTTTTCTTCCATATGAATCATTTTCTTAAAAAAAATCATTTTCTTCCTAGACTTCCTATAGTTCTGGAGTCTGTACATGATCAATTCCTGGGATGTTGAGCCTTTTATTCAATGCATGTATCTTTTGATCAATTCTTGGGATGTTGTACAAATGCTTCATATTTTGGATTAACTCCTAGTTCTATTCTCCATTGTTCTAACTCCTCCACTTTAATTGAATCCTAAGTTTATCATTTATGGATTGAAGCTTATTGATTAAAGAACTAGCTATCATGACATCCTTGTTTGCCATTTCTGTATTTTTTCTATGCAAGTCAAATTTATCCAATAGATGGATTGCATTAAGATCATGGAAATGTTTGTCACCTTCTCTTATTGATCGTTTGGCTCCATAAATGCTATATTTAATATTCCTTTCTCATAGTCCACAACTGAGATAATTCTAGTCTGATATCCATCATTGTCATAAAATTTAGGATTCATATTCCTTTTAATGTTTGCACTCGTTTTTCTAATTTCCATGAATTGATGAACCTAGTCTATCTGCATTGCTTGATCAATAATCCCTGATTTTTTTTCACTTTGACTTCCTAGACTCTTGAGCTTCTTTGTTATGTTACTTCTACCATCACAGCAGGGCCCCTTTTTCTTGGTATGATTTCTTCTCGTAATTATGAGTCTTCTTTTTCATCAGGTGCTTCCAATATATGTCTTTTGGTTGATCCTTCTTCATCTTTTCTCGAATCCCTTGGAGATGATTATGCCGCATTTATTTTATATGTCTTCTCAAACTTATGAGTGTTATACAATTATTTTCCGCATGATCACCTAATGGGAATCATATAGGGGTCAACAGTCTAAAACACTAAACCATACCACTTTTCCCTTGAGTTTACAATACCTTTTTTCATATTCGTTGGTTGTCCATTTATAGCTTGTGACTAGAAAATGTTGGTTGCTCCTCCTCCTCTTACAGAGCATGGTCAATCGCTCCAAGAATGTAGGGCACGACCAGGTCTGTTAATCCCTTTTTTAAAATTGGTTTCATGAGATAAGATTGAACCCTCGACTCTTCATGGTTCGACCTTGAGAATCTTTTCATCTTGGGCATGGAGATATTATCCAAACTACCCTTTGATATTATATCTACTATCCTATAAATAATGGAGGTATCTCATGGGAAAAATAGAGGAAAAAAGAAAAAAACATTTATGTTGGAAAATTAATCATGGAGCTTGGACAATGAATCTGGTTAGAGCTTCATGAGGCTATCAAATTGTAAGTGGTAAATTTTTTTCATTTGATCAATAGAAGATGCATGTGAATTTCCCTCTTATTTGATTGTATATTATTATCATAATTAAGATGTTTATGTTATATAATTAGATCTATAATAAATTTTCACATGATATATTTGATCTTTTGAAAAGTGTTTGTGTGTATCTTCATGTGTGTAAATCCACATTGACAACAAAGAAGGACATCTTCAAGGGGCAACTATCAGGTGATATAGTAATCCATTTGTTCCATTCACTTATAGATAATGTATGCATATTATTTAGATATAGGAAGGTCCATAGTTTGTATATCTATTATGTCTTAGGTCTAGGGAGAGCCTAAGGGAGGTAACTCCTGCAGGGTGAAAATATCCTACAATAGATTAGCCAATCCACTTGGGATCCCACTATTATTTAGTTAGTTTTTCTTCCTCTGTTTCTTTGACTTGTATTTCCAATATCCTTGTTTATTGTAATCCCCAATTTTTTTTATTGATCTATCCGTAAATCATTTTCGAGGCCATTTGAAAATTATCACCCTTAGATCTGATAGATCTACTTTATATATATATATTTTTTCAATTGTACAATCACAGTTGCGAGTGATCCTTGCCCACAAAACAACCAAAAATTTGTGGTCATTGGTTTCTCCATTGTCGGGAGTGACCAACCCATTTTTCTCGGTTGCTTCTCCACTATAGGGGAAACCAACCTGAAATTTACATTGTAGGGAGAAACTGGAACAATGTAGGGAGTGACTAGAACACTATTGTCGCCCTCTATCCCTATGTAGGGACATACCAAAGATCTGTGGTCGCAATGTGGTCATTAACATGGAGCGTCCAGGCTTTGAAAACCAATTTCGAAGGGATATCCTTCCAAACAAGGCTCATATCTGTTTTTTTCTTTTCTTCAACACCTCCATATATCTCTCAAATCTTTCCCAACAGTTATTGTTGCAACATTTTTTCCAAGTCATTTTGAAATTTTGTCTTGTGTGTCATTTCGTTCATTTGATTAAAATTATTTTTTCTTTTTGTGGTATGGTTTAGGTCATCTAATCTCATTCCCTTAGGCTTAAAGTGTTGATGGTACCTTTGCAAAGAGATTCTTTTTGTTTTTTAAAATATTTTGGGTGTTCCTTTATATTTTCTTTCATTTTTTAAACAAAACCAACTCTCTCGACTTGCATCTCATCTTTGAGTGCAATTCGTTTTTCAAGTTATTTGAAAAACCTTTCTATTACCTTTGAAAGATTGGGTTTTGTGTTACTGGAATTTTTTCCTTGGGTGATCTTTCATAGTTAAAATGTTTTGGTATATAGTTGAAAAGGGATTGTATCTGTTTTTCGGAAATGTTTATTTTCTAGTTTGGCATCATTCTTCTTAACATTTAAAGAGGAAAATTGAAAAGTTGCATGATATTGAGTGGCTATTCATATTAAGATGAAAATTACTCTTCTCCCTCTCGTAGATAGAATTCATCTAAAATAAATGATTGCATTTCAGTTGTTTTCATTCTATTGGAGTCGAGTCTCACACATCATTAATTTCATCCCTGTGGACCTTTCTGAGAAAAAAAGGCTATTAAAATCAACCAATGCTTTAATAAAATTAGCTAGACATTTTTGTTTATAACACACCCATAATAGTTTAAAGCTAGGGTCTTTGGACTAGGAAAAGTGAGTAAATTGTCCAAGACTACTAAACAAGAATGTAGAACACTAAAGAGTGATAAAATCCAACTATCGCATAGGCATATCCCAGAACCACCTATAACATAGGGGCTAAACACAAGTTCATGTGCCAAAGAGAAGTGGAGACTACCCCTCCAAATATTGACCAATCATAGTGGAAAGAAAATATATTGGGGATTTTTCTTGAGTGTTACTAGTTGATTTGGTCTCGGTGCTTCGTGAATCTTGAATCCATTTGAGGTCATCAGGAATATTACTGATCCACTTGTCTTTAGTCCTCTATAAGAACTTCAGACTTGATTATCCTACCCATACATTTGGTCCCAAATGATGGAAATATCATGTTGGAATTGATGTCAACATGAATACAAGTAGTACCATAGTGGAGTATGACATGGAACTATAGTAAAAGATACAAGAATGCATGGGATTTCCTGATTGGGTTCTTTGAAAGAATGAAAGAATGAAAATAAAAGAACGAGGCAATTTCAATTACTACACTGGTTGATTCAAGTTGTCTTGGTGATTGTATATTCTGTTGAGATAGGATCGTGATGAACATAACGAATACTAGTGAGTCTCTCGCTTCAATACTTTCTCGTGCACTACAATTTCAGAGTGTAGTCGAAGGGAAATTTCTTGATGCATCACCGAGAACACTTGAGTCTATCATATCAACATGGTAGTCAATATTTCGTAGAAATTTTTGGTCAACATTTTTGCTAGGCCAAATTTGGACAACCCTTGAAACTCAAAAAATTTCCAACAACCACCAATGGTTAGATCCACTGCAGTCAATTGTTGAATAAATTGTCATTGATTTCAAAGATTTGCAATTGATCAAATATATGTCAAAGGTTAGTAAGTGATTAAATATAAATGTGACCTTGGTATCACTTTAATAAATACAAAAGTGGAAACAAAATTTACGCAAAAGTGGAAATGAAGGTGGACTAAATATAAATATGACTTTAATGAATAACAAAAGTTAAAAATTTAGGTGGAAGTGGGGTTTATGTAAAAGAGAAGTAAATATGAAAGTGGAATAAAGAAAAAGGTAAAAGTTAAATTGGATTAAAGAAAAAGGTAAACGTGAAAGTGGAGTTAAATAAAAAGGGAAAAGGTGAAAGAGCACATGGTATATGAAAACCATGGTGGTATTAAGCTATGGTAAGGTGAAAAGTGAATTAAAGCATGATGGTCAAAATATATTGACCCAATTGAAAATGTGACTAAAAGATCTAAAATGAACAATGGTTCATGGACATTGTATTAATTAAAACAATATGATTAATATCTTATATTGAAAAGAAACATACTGATAATGAAGAGATACATTCCTATATTGAAAAGGTGAAGTTGTTCAGTTATACATGACCATTGGAAGGCTATATAAAAATAAATTATTGTTGAAAGAGGGTGTGTATGTGTTCTTGAAATATGAATATCAATAACAGAGTGAGAGGCCAATAAATTAAATGAAGATATGCAACAGAATCCAAAGAAGACTATGAAGATTTGAAGATTGAAGTACTTACCATAAAAAGGGAGGTTGGGTGGTGTTAGGGAAGGTTGGAGCATGAAAAGGATGTTCTAGCCTCCTTCTAGTTGAATCTAGTAAATTGAGGTATTGCAATATGTTTTCCATTATAACTGAAGAAACTATGGAGTCAATGCTTCCCTCTAGTTGGTGTTGGTAAAATCTAGGGGGTTGTAGCCTCCTTCTAGTTGATGCTAGTAAAACAGGGAATTGGTGTTTCCTTTGAGTTGAAGCTCATAAATTAAATGTACTATTTATTGAAAATAAGAAGAACATTTGTAAAGTTGGGTTTTCCATGTTTAAATTTTGTTTATTGTACCTTTTTTGTTAATCGTTTTTTTTTATTTGATAAAATTAATAATTAAGGGGTTTAAAATTTATGAAAAAGGATAATATTGAGTCACCCCTCCCCTCTTAGTATTAAATAATATTCCAACAATTGGTATCACATCAGATGCCTTCATCACACTGTAATCACTGGAAGGAAGATTTTAATAAATCGTAATGGATCAACAAGAAGGATTGTCCTCAAACAAAGCTCCATTATTCAAAGGAGATAACTAAGCATTTTGGAGTATAAGAATGATAAGTTACCTAATGGAACTGAGATGTGATTTCTGGATATCTATGGTAAATGGTTATGATGTACCAGAAATTGATCCTTCAGACACAACTACAAATAAAATCTGCGATGATAATTCAAGAGTTGTAAATGCAATTATGGGTGGATTAGCAAATAATGTGTTTCTCAAAGTCATGCATTGTAAATCAACAAACGATATTGGGAACAAACTACAAATCATCTATGAAGGAGATGTCAAATTCAAGCAAGAAAAACTTCAACTGTACAAAGGATGGTTTGAAAGATTGAATATGAAAGAAGAAAACATTGCAGAATATCTTCTAAGAGTAGATGAAATTGTCAACATAACCAGAGGACTAGGAGAAGAATTAGATGAAAAAATAGCAGTCCAAAAGGTACTAAGATCACTCCCAATGAGATATGATCCCAAATTATCTACCTTTGAATATATAAAGAATCTTGACAAACTCACCATGAATGAACTACATGGGATTATCATAGCCTATGAAATGAGAATAGGACAAGAAAAACCATCAAAAGGTGAAACAAGCTTAAAATTATCAAAAGGAACTAAAACCATGAACATGTATTTAATGAAAGAAAACTTAGAGAAATCTGATGAGGAAGAAGAAATCTTCATTAAGAAACTTAAGAAAGGATCTGGAAAATACAAAGGGAAGTTACTGTTCAAATGCTTCAACCGTGGAAAAATTGGACACTTTTCTTCCACATCTCCTTATCCGAAGGAAAAATATAGTGATGATGAAGAATCTTACAATTAGAAAGAACATAAAAGAGATTAAATCCCAATATTAAAATAAATTCTATAAGAAAAAAAAAAATATTCCAAAGAAGACATTATCTCATCTTACATGAGTGAAGATGATGATACATACATTCTATTTATGGGAATAGAAATTGAAATTGACAATACTGAAGATAATAATAATGAAAATGAATAAATTATAGAAGTTGAAGGAGAAGTTGATCTTGAAGGAGAACTTGTTCATTCCCTCAAAGAACTAAGAAGATATAGAAGGAAGAATAGATCATTAAAAGAACAACTGTTAGATTATAAGGAATAACAAAAGTCAAGAGAAGAAGAAGTTTCAAAAAGCATCAAGAAAATAGAACAAATCATTATTGATTTAAAAACTCAACTACAATAAGAAAAAAGAATTGAATAAATCTTAAATAAACGACTTAATGACAAGGAACAAAACTATGAAAAATTAGAGTTTGAAATAGTTCTTCTAAGAAGGAAACTTCAGAAAGGCACTAACCTTTCAAAGTCTGATAGTAGTTCAAAAATCTTGTATGAAATCCTTAACAGTCCAATACCATCAAGTAATAAAATTTTATTGGGTTATGATCACAAGGAAACTAATAAAGGCTTAAAATCTGAAATATATAAAAGTGATACAAATCCAAAGACTTGTGTAGATGTGCTTCAGAGATCCTTCAAAAGAGAAAAGAAACGGATAAACAATAACTCTAATCAACAAATATCTGCACTCTTTCTAAAAACAAATGAGTACTACTCCAATAAGAACTCCTCCAAAAAGGTATCAACAACTCTTTCTTGGCTATTGTTTTTCTTGTCAAAATTTTGGGAATAAATCATTAGACTCTAAAGATTATAAAAATAGATATCATAAACGTTTTCAAGGATATGGCCATAGGAACAACAAGTCTAGTATAAATCAAAGGAGAAGAAACTATAATTCAAAGGAGCAGAAACTAAAATTCATTTTCTCTACTACTAGATTACAACATCGAATGTTACAAATGTAATAATATGGTCATAAAGCTAGTAATTGCAAATTATTAGAATCTACCATGAAGACAAATACTTCAAATTGTCTAAAAGAAAAACAAAAGGAAACAAAATATAAGGTACCATTGTATGACAAAGATAAAATAAGTCAATGGTATGTCGAAAATGGGTGTTCAAAACATATGACAGGAGATCAAAAAAAATTCCTCAGCCTGAAAAAGGAGAAGAAAGGAAAGGTTACATTTGAAGATGATGTCTTTGCCAAAATAATTGGTAAGGGGGAAATCAGTTTGGGAAATGACATAACTAAAGAAAAAAATGTTCCGTTAGTTGAAAATTTGAAACATAATATCCTTATAAGTGTGATTCAAACATGTGATCAAGGGCACATTCTCATTTTTTACTCTAAAAAATGTGAGATTAGAAAATAATACTCTAGAAAATTAGTAGTTAGAACAACAAGGACACCAAGCGATGTTTATATATTAAATATAGAAAAAGAAGAAAAATGTTGCATGAATCAAATAAATGAAAATTGGCTATGGCATAGAAGAATGGGACACATAAATTTTGATAATCTGGTGAAAACAAGTAACAAGGAAGCCGTGAGAGGTATGATGGAAATTATAAAACCTTAAAACCCTATTTGTAAGCACAACCAACATGGGAAGAAAAATAAATAATATTCAAGACGAAAGAGTGTTCTACCTAAAAACCATTAGAACTTGTTCATACTAATATATTTGGGACAATAAGAACAAATAGTATACAAGGACAATATTATTTTATTTTATTCATTGATGACTATACTAGAATGACTTGGGTGTGTTTTCTTAAAGAAATATCAAAATATTTTGAAAAATTTAAAGTTTTCAAAGCACTGGCTGAAAATGAGACTGATCTCAAAATCAAGTGTCTCAAGTAAGAAAATGGAGGGGATTTTAATTCCAACAAATTCAATGATTTTTGTGAAACTCATGGAATAAAAAGACACTTTTTTTCTCCAAGGAATCCTTAGCAAAATGGAGTTGTTGAAAGGAAAAATAGAATTGTTCAAGAGGCAGCCAAAAATATGTTAAATGAATCCAAGCTACCAGATATATATTGGAAATAAGTAGTGTATACAACTGTATACATACTTAATAGAGGACAACTTAGAGTTAACTATGAGAAAACACCATATGATTTATGGTATGGAAATCCAACATTAGTTAAGAACTTCAAAGTTTTTGGGAGAAAATGATACATAAAGAGGGATGATGATAACCTAGAAAACTTTGATTCCATAACCAATGAAGGCATATTTCTTGGTTACTCATCCACCAAAAAGGCGTACAAATGTTATAATCTAAGGATACACAAGATTGTGGAAATTGAAAATGTAAAAGTGGATTATCTAAAAACAAAAGGGATCAAATCTCAAGTTAATCCAAAAATTAATGAAAGAATAAGATATGATGATGATGAATAAAGTATAAATATACAAGAGGCAGACTCACAACGTGAAGAATAAAAGGAAGAAGAAGAATCAAAAGAAAAAGTACAAGAAGATTCACCAAGACAAGATACAAAAGAACCATCAAGGAGAGTACAAAGAGATCATCCAGAAAGTCTAATCATTGGTAACAAAAGTGTTTCAGTTGAAACAAGAATAAAACTTATGTACAAATCGGAACAAGAATTATTATCCTTAATAGAACCCAAAGAATTTTTAGAGGCTAGTAAATATGAAGATTGGATCAAAGCCACGAATGAAGAGTTGGATCAAATAGAGAAAAACTAGACCTGGGAACTTGTCCCAAGACAAAAAAATACAAATGTAGTATGGACCAAGTGAATTTAAAAAAATAATTTTAATGAATATGGTCAAGTTATAATAAATAAAGAGACATTGGTGTGGAAAGGGTATGTACAAGTAGAAGGGATTGACTTTGATGAAACCTTTGCTCCATTTGAAAGAATGGAAAAGATCATATTATTTCTAGTATACTCATGCCTTAATAATTTTAAAGTTTATCATATGGATGTAAAATCTGCATTTTTAAATGGAGACCTAAAAGAATAAGTCTACATAGAGCATCCAGAAGGATTTAATCAACCAATAAAACAAGAACACATGTATAGATTGAAGAAGGAACTATACATCCTTAAACAAAAACCCATAGTGTGGTATGCAAGACTAGATAAGTACCTGCTACAACAAGGATTCAAAAGAGGCATGTAACAACACTATCTATATTAGAATTGAAAAATATAGATTCTTAGTCATAGTGGTCTATTTGGATGGTATCATATTTGGCTACAACAATGATCAATCAAGTCACAAATTTCTCAAGATATGTCAAAAGAGTTTGAAATTTCTATGATTGGAGAGCTAATTTTCTTCCTTGGAATTTAAATCACTTAGTCATTGAAAGGAATGTTTATTAGTTAGTCCAAATACCTGAAAGAGATACATAAAAAATTTGGAATGGCTGAAAGTGCACCTGTTAGCACTCCAATGACAACCAGCTGCAAACTCAGCAAGGAAGATGAGTCACCTTCTGTAGATTAAACTCTCTACAGATATACGGTTGGGAGCCTAATATATTTGACTGCATCCATGCCTGATATCATGCAGGAAGTAGGAATGGTGGAAAAATTTCGATCATCTCCCAAGGAATCACATGTGATGTCTATTAAGAGAATATTTAGATATCTTAAGGGCACATCAGGCTTTGGATTATGGTATCCAAGGAATAGAGGATTTGGACTAATTTCCTACAAAGATGTTTATTGGGTTAGTAGTTTGGATGACAAAAAGAGTACTAGTGAAAATGCATTTTTCTTAGGGAAATGTCTAGTATCATGGTTAAGTCTAAAACAATCATCAATTTCACTATCTACAATAGAGGACGAACATGTTGCATCTACTGAATGTTGTACTCAAATATTATGGACTATACAAACATTGGAGGATATTAAAATTGAATCAACTGATACCTATCTATTGTGACAATACAAATTCCATCAACATCTCCAAGAATCCAGTCATGCATGATAGATACCCAAACATATACCCATCAAGTATATGCATCAACTATCATTTATTGAGAGATCAAGTTAGTGACAAAAATGTTAGATTGGAGTATGTTGGTTGAAAGGAGAAGATAGAAGACATATTCACTAAATCCCTACCTAAAGAATCATTTGAACTTCTAAGGTAAAAGTTGGGAGTAATCTTCCTAAATTAAAAAAAATTGAGGTCATGATGATAGGGGGGGGAAATGTTGACAAGGGAGATGTAAAAAATAGACGATGGAAAAAGGTTCACTAAAAAAATAAAAAAATTATTGTTGATAGGGGAGCAAGGAAAAAAATGACAAGTGATGTCACTCAAAACAAAATAAGGCTGAGAAACATAAAATTGGTGATGAACCTAATTTTGGTATCAGATGCCTTGACACTAATTTCAAAGGGGGAGAAAATAATGGTAAAAAAATTACTCATTGTTAGGGGAGCATTTTGTTTTACAATGTGTTGACATCAATGTCAAAGGGGGACATTGATGGAAATATTGTGTTGGAATTGATGTCAACATGAAGACAGTCAGTACCATAGTGTATTATGACATGGAATTGCAGTAAAATATACACAAATATAGGAGATCTCCTAGATGAGTGATTTGAAAGAATGAAAGAATGAAAATAAAATAATGAGATAATTTCAATTACTACACTGGTCGAGTTGAATTGTATTGGTGATTGTATATTATGTTGAGACAGGATCATGATGAACATAATGAAGACTGGCGAGTCACACTCTTGAACACTTTATTGTGCACTATCATTTCAGAGTGTAGTCGAAGGGAAATTTGTTGATGCATAACCAAGAACCCTTGAGTATGTCAGATCAACATGGTAGTCGATATTTCGTAGAAAGTTTTGTTCATCATTTTTTCCAAGCCAAACTTGGACAACCCTTGAAACATAAACAATTTCCAGCAACCACCAATGGTTAGATCCACTCAAAAAGTCAATTGTTGCATAAATTGTCATTGATTTCAAAGGTTAGTAAGTGATCAAATATATGTCAAAGGTTAGTAAGTGATTAAATATAAATGTGACCTTGGTATCATTTTAATAAATACAGAAGTGGAAAAGTTAAGTGGAAACATAATTTACGCAAAAGTGGAAATGAAAGTGGACTAAATATAAACATGATTTAATAAATAACAAACGTTGAAGAGTTAGGTGGAAGTGGAGTTTACGTAAAAGAGGAGTAAATATGAAAGTGGAATAAAGAAAAAAGTAAAAGTGAGATTGGATTAATGAAAATGGTAAAAGTGAAAGTGTAGTTAAAGAAAAAGGGAAAAAGTGAAAGAGCACATGGTATGTGGACATGATATTTGCAAACCATGGTGGTATTTATCTATGGTAAGGTAAAAAGTGAATTAAATCATGATAGTCAAAATCTATTGACCCAATTTAAAATGTGACTAAACTATCTAAAATGTAGAATGGTTCATTGACATTGTATTAATTAAAATAGTATGATTAATATCTTATATTGAAAAGGCACATACTTATAATGAAGAGATACTTTCCTATATTGAAGAGGTGCAATTGTTCAATTGTACATGACCATTGGAAGACTATATAAACACAAATTCTTGTTGAAGGAGGGTGTGTCTTTGTGCTTGAAATATGAATATCAATAACAAATTCAGAGGCAAATAAAGTAAATGAAGATATGCGGAAAAATCCAAAGAAGACTATGAATATTTGAAGATTGAAGTACTGATCATAAAAAGGGAGGTTGGGTGGTGCTAGGGAAGGTTGGATCCTACAAAGGAGGTTGTATCCTCCTTCCATTTGAAGCTAGTAAACCAAGGTGTTGCAACATATTTTCAGTTATAACTAAAGAAAATGGGGAGTTGGTGCTTCCCTCCAGTTGATGTTGGTAAAATCCATAGGGTTGCAACCTCTTTCCAGTTGCTCCTAGTAAAATAGAGAATTGGTGTTTCCCTTGAGTTGGAGCTCATAAATTAAATGTAATCTTTATTGAAAATAAGAAGAAATTTTTTGAAGTTGGTTTTTCCACGTTTAAATTCTGTGTATTGTACCTTTTTTGTTGATCATTTGTTTCGATTTGATAAAATTAATAATTAAGTAGTTTTAAATTGATGAAAAAGGATAATATTGATTCAACCCCCCTCTCAATATTAAACAGTATTCCAACATCAATTTTCAACTGTAACCCTCAGAGTCCGACTACGAGTTGGTAACCTTAGTTGCATTTCCTAGGTATCTATAGAGGTTACTATGGGGGGATTCCCACACTACCTAGGGAAGGCGTCTTATCACACTTCCAGTACCCTTGGAGGGTGACCTTGTGAAGCAAGGGTCGCTTGCACCGAGAAGGGTTGTTACATGGAGATAGGGGTAACTGTTTCTCATATTTTTTCTGACGGCTTAACATCTCATATTCGGAAGATCCTTCTATATATTGTTTCTTGTTTGATTACCTATAGATTTCTTAGGGGTGTGTTAAGTGAACATTTGTAGTTGGCTTTAGTGATTTTTATTTTCCTTTTGTTTTGATTGACCGAGTTATTCACAAATCTCGTTGAATGCAAGGATTACCTCTTGAGGGGAAAGAGCCTCCAGAAAACCCTTCTAACGAAGGAATGGTTGAAGGAATTCCTTCTCAAACTAGGAGTGTATCCTATGGGAGTGACTAACACACAGAAAAAACATTCACAAACTTCGTGGAAGGTGTGGTTCCTAATGCAAATCCCCCCTTGACTAATCCACTTGGCCCACTACTCATTCAATAATCATGCATGACATATCTTGACGTTTTTTCTTCTTACCGTTTAACAGAGGGATAAACAATTTCACCTCTGCTATCTACAACTCTTGTAGATGGTCCTCCAAGAGAACATTCTGCTACTGTTGGTGCTTATTTTTTATTAGGAACATCCGTGACCTAGGTTACTATGAAAAAACCACTAGAAAACACACCTCTCTTTGCACGTGGGTTGAGTAATATTCCTGCTTCACTAGTCCCACATATGCTATGACCAAGTTATTTACTTAGTCATTCGATCGGCCAGATGGCCATAAATAAAGTCATTCAAACAACCCCATTTACACAATCTATTCATCCTCCATATCCAACTTTAAAAATGGGGATTTATTATATACTCTTCATTGGAGGTCAATATTCAATTGGAGGCCAACCCTTTGTTGGGGGGAAACTTCCAACCAGAGGGAAACCCTCCCCATGGGGATAACAACTAGATAGGGGAAAACAATATGTTTGGAGAGAAAAACCATTTTGGGGAGGGAGGGGGGGGCATGATATTTGGGGACAACAACCAGTTGGGGGACAACTAGTTGGAGGTCAACATCCAGTTTGAGACAATCTCACACTAGAAACCAACCTCAACCTTGGGGGAAGAATGTTCTGACAAACCCTCTAGCTATTTACATTGGTTTATCATATCTGGGACTGTAAAATAATCCATGGGGTCAACCCACTATGGAGAGAATATATCTGCAAGGAGATTTTCCCACTCAATTCATAAACCCCATATTCCCCATTTCCCAAACCACTCAACCATATATGGGTGGAACATCATGTTTCAACATGCCATCCCAAGATGCGTATGGTCCTACTAGTACTCTGATTCCACATTCACACTACCAATATTCGCAACAAAAATGATAAATACCTTTCTTGGATACCTTATATCTTTTAGATTTTTCACGTTTTACAAACGATCCCATCCAACATGCTCCGTTCTGGCCCCTATCCCTACAAAACTACCTTTCAACATCCCAAAATTTGATGGAAAACCTGGAGAAGATATTAATAAACACATAATGACATTCCAACTCTGGTGTTTTTGGAACTCCTTGATCGACGATTACATTCAGTTACAAATTTTCTAGAGAAGGTTCATAGGTTCGACGACAAAATTGGGTATTGAGTTGTTGAAAAATTGCTTTGTCAATTTTAATTCTCTTTCCATGGAATTCCTAACTCACTTCCAACTTCCCATTTGATGTGAAACCAATATAGATATTTTAACTTCACTTAGGAAATCTTGTTCCACTCACATTTCTGATCATTTACATGAGTGGAGGAGGCGACGATGATCAATTAAAACTACCATTCTAGACCAACTATTAGTATATTGGTTTACGAAGTCACCTTTTACGTCTATCTCCATAGATGTCGCTATGGGAGGCATTGTTACTGAGCAATAGGCCATCATTCTTGCTCAATTTTTGGACGTGGTATATTCCCAATCAGGCGCATTATATGATATGATCCCTCATGCTCCTCGACCATCGACTTATCCATCAAAACCATCCCTAGGAACCCATGTTTATGACATAGTGGGTTCCTTAAAACTACAGTATTGTAACATCCCTAGACACCTGCAAGTTGGGGCATGCGACCTTAAATTCCGCCCTTAACTTATTTATCTTACGATCCCTTTTTAAAATTTAAGGATGCATAAAAGAAAATACTTTAACGATATGCACAACAGTAGTCAACAAGCATGCATAGTCTAAAGATTCAATGAAATGATAATTAAATAGGGGAACTGAATTTCTGAAGATTAGCCATGGGATAGTTGGTTGCAGTGGTTGTTGGTGTGATCCAGTTGTGACTAGAGGCCTACATGTCTGAGATGCATTGGCCTGTGCCCTGTTTCTCTCACAACTGCGAGTCCTGAGAGTTCCATCATTGATATTTTGGACCAGTTGTGTTGGAGGCCTTGGAAAAAGGAGAAGGAATGCTTGAGGGACTACGTGGAAGAGAAGGGTGGAGGTTTGTTCTCTTGGGGTGGTACAGGCTGGTGGAAGAGAGATGGGTACTTCAATTTTTGTGGGTGCTGGGAAACCTATGAGAGATTGAGAGATGACTGGTTTGGGAACCCAAGTACACTCTAGAACTGTCCTTGTGGATTCATAACCTTGGCATGGGGGTGACATTGCTGTTGAGATTTAGAACAGTAGTGTTTATGATAGGGTGGAACACCCTTGGTCTGCAACTAGTTGGTGTCATATTTCATAAAGATAAGTGCTCTTTGTTATGGTATCATTTGCATGTATATGAATTTATTTCCACTATATATTTAATTATCGTTTAATTGAATCTTTAAATTATGCATGCTTACTGACTACTGATGTGCATGTCGTTAAAGTATTTCCTTTTATGCATCCTTAAATTTAAAAAAGGTATCGGTAAAAGAAAGAAGTCCAAGGGTAGGATTGAAGGTAGCATATCCTACCTTGTGGGTGGCTGGGTATGTCACCAATATTCCACACAATCATAGAATGATACCAATACCAAACCTACTCCCTCTCCTACACAAACATCCTAGGTGAATGTCGTCCAATCTACTTCATCTCAACCATTCCGAGGAAAGAATAAAAACAAGGGAAAATCCAAAACACATTCTAACCGTCATGAGACTACAGAAACCCAAGACCCCAATGCTAGGGGAAAAAACCAAAGAAAATAAAAATATCCTTGCATGGTATGTAAGGAAGACCACTTCACCAAAAACTATCCCCACCTTGTCGAGGTTCATCAATATCTCGAGTGAGGGGAATCTTCTTCACAACCAACAATATTAATCAATCATTTCCCCCAACAAAAAAAATGATCACGCAAGTTCCTGCACCCCCACCTGGAGGAAATGTAGAGTCCTCAAATGAAAATTTCATGATGGTTAAATCCACTATGGAACTAACCACTAGAGAAAATAATTATGACTCCCAAGAAGGGGAACCTTCATCTAAGGATCCTCCATCGACTAGTCCACCCAATGGCCCTCTCACGTTAGAGAAACCAACTTCTGAACCTTCCATTCACCCTCCTAAAGGGGTACTTCGACGAACCTCCCACAATCTGAATGTTCAGGCAACGGAAAAATATATCATAGAGGAATATCTTTCCCAGGCCTGGTGTGCGACGTCTACACTCGAACAATGTCACTACAACCTTTCAAAAGCATTTGCATGTCAATTATCCTGTCATGATTATATATTTAAAAATATAAATATATATATTTCACACCGTCCTCGTATATTGATTTCACTAGGGTATAATACTACTTCCCAACCACTACCTTGACCTTGTCAATGTTGAATGTAACCCAAGTTATCATGGTTTTGTTTTCATTCTGCTTCTGTCATTGATTGGTTTTCTTTTTGTTCGCTTCTTTCATTGATTAGGTTGAGAATACAATAATCAATATTTATGTAGGTATTTTTTCATAAAACTCCATGGTCTCAAGAGATCATTTTATGAGTTGTACCTTAAATGTTTTATGTATTGGCTTTTTTTAGGTATATTACTTTTAAAATTTTACCTGAAATTTGTTGAGAAATTGTTGGATCTGCATATTTGAATGGTTAAGTGTATATAACTGAGTGTATATCATTCTGAATCCATTTATGCATTCAAATATAAAATTTAAACAAAAAAAAATTGTGATTTCACCTAAATTTATATCGCTAAATTTTGACAAAAAATGTCAACGTTTAGACAATGCCATTTTATCATCCCACCAAAATTGAACAACAAAAGAATGACGATTTGTACCTATATTTATAGAGGTTGAGATGCCTCTACATCATATACTCCCCTTGGAAAATAAAAATGAGTTCCTACTCATGAAACTAGAGTAATTTGGATAATGGCCATGGCGATTCGTACCTATATTTATAGAGGTTGAGATGCCTCTACATCATATACTCCCCTTGGAAAATAAAACTGAGTTCCTACTCATGAAACTAGAGTAATTTGGATAACGAGATTTTGACTCAAACCAACACTTTTTTGTTATGCATGTGACTTATTTTAATCCTTTACTGTCCCAACAAACTAAGTATACTTTGGTTTTTTTATCTTTAGTCTCATTGCAACTTTTTGTTCTTAAGTATTTCTAAATTTCTTGTGTTTATTGTTTCAAATATACTCTTTCCAATTAATAATATATTCACCTTCATCTACAATGCCTTCATGGTACTCATACAAATATGCTACATTAAACATTGGTAAGATATAAAAACATTTTGTCACAATTCTAGCAAATATGGATTCTATGAAATTTCCTTCAATATTTTAGGAGGTCCTAATTTGTTTATAATTAGCTTGTTGTATTAAGTTCATCTTAGGGAACTTTCTCTTATTAGGTGTGACACCAAGTATTCTTCCTTGAATATATTTATTTCCTTTTATAATCAACACTTTTCTAGGTGTAACAACAAGTCTTCTTCCTTGAATATCATTGTTATTTTGTCTTATCAACTATTTGTTTATATCCTTGATTTCATCATTGTAGTTGTTGTTTTAGTTGACATTGCACTTGTGCATGCACTTCCTTCATATTCTATCCAAATGACCTTTCATCTATACTACTCCTTCCTGCACAAGGAAATCTTAGCAAATCCATGGCTACTCTCGGTGACCTACCATTCACTATATAGAAATGACTCTTTCCCTTAGACCTATTCACTAAATTGAAAATATTAACAAATCCATAGCTACTCTTAGTGACCTACCATTCACTATATAGAAAGGACTCTTTCCCTTAGACCTATTCACTAAATTGTTGTATGAAAACTCTACTTGCAATTCACCTATTTAACGTGTTCATGATTAAATAAATACCATATATCTATTGTACCTCACGATAGTACATAGTTCATAATGTAGTCATGATTTGTAAATAATATCATTACTTATGATCACATATGTTTATATAGACAAAATATGGTTATGTTATAATTGACGGTTGCTGGAATCTTGGATTAGTATGCTTGTTTTCTAAGTTCGTTTTATTTTATATGGGGTATGGGGTTGTATGGGTAAGTGGGTTTGAAACAAATACACCTATATTGTAAAGAATTTGAATAAATTAAACCACTATAAAATCTCACCTCCTCTTATCTTCTTTTTATATATAAAAAAATTATTAATATTACTAAATTCTTAGATACATAGATCTAACTCAAATAGTCGATATAAATGATATACACACCACCTAGATTTTGTATCTAGGACTATTATAAGCCCTTGTTGTGTAAATATTTAACACACATGTTAACCAAATAACGTGGTTTGCATCACATAACCCTTTTACATAAGAGGGTAATTTATTTAGTCGCCTATTCAATTGGTAATCGAACCCTAAGGTAAGGGTTTATCCACCTACCATCTAGGATGTTAAATTTCAAATGTGTGCATAATAATAATTATAATAATCTATTTTTAAGGTCATGGACAAGCCACACCAAATTGGTGTATGATACCTCCTTGTTTGTGGGACAAGGGACCCCCCTCCACTCAATGATTTGACTGGTAAAATATACGAAAATATACATACCCTACCCCCCTCTGGATTTGAACTTATGACCTCTTAAGATGAATTACATGTTCTTAACCATTAGACCCACTCAAACTGTTTTAACACATCATTGTTTTAATCATTATTTTAACACTCGACTTATTGTACATGGATTCCTCAAAACCCTTTGGATGAAGTCTGGTTCGTGAGGACGTTGAAATAGGTATTTGACTCAAAACATAACCCAACTCAGAGCCGAATTCATCATGGGTCGAATATGAAGTTGTATATCATGCCTCTATATACAAGCTGACTATTCATTCTATAAGTATACTATAGTTTCCTTATAGTTTTTAAACTTCATTTATTCTTGGTGACTTTAAACAATAGATACAACTTGGTGTTTAACACACCTGTCTCATGAGTATACTTATTTGTTTAATTAGTTTATTACCAACATCGATAACAATTTTACCTCAGTTCTAGTGATGGTCGAGGGTTTTGTTTGATGCAACAATTATAGTATTGTTGTTAACTTTTAGTCAAATGACATAGTTGTTAGTTGTTTGTTCAAGGGTTTAGAAAAAATACCCTCAAATATTTTAAGCTTCAAAATTTGATAAGAATAAGAAATAAATAAAAGCCCTTTTATTTTATTGGACATCTTGTTTCATTGTTTAAAATTCATATTATTTCTTCGTATAGACTGGTTGCATAATGTATTCATAGGAACACTTTTTCTCCTAAATTGTTATAGTTTTATTTCCATGATACTTCAAAATGGAAACCATTTGTTTGTTATCACAATATATTTTCAACCTATAGATAAATGCACCATTTAAATATTTTTATATTCAAGATTCTTTTATTCTTTTGTACAATATATCTTTGCAAGGACACAGAAAATAAATATAATACATATACTTATGAATCTGTTATACTTTTACTATACATATCCATGTATCTTGATTGTCTATGTATAATAATCTTTTAGCATGAATAGTATTCTACAGGTTATTCTATAATGACTTTTCTTCCCCTTTTGTATTATTTATAAAATATGGTTTCATTGAAAAAGATAGCATGCTACATATGTATGAACATGTATTGCTATAATGAAACCAATAATAAGAAGAATACAAAAAATGTCTATATCTAGTTATACCATCATTGCAATTTAAAAGAATACAAAAAAATGTCTATATCTAGTTATATCATTATTGGAATTTTTATAATTATCCTTTAATGTACTATTTACCATTTATCAAAATAAGTATAAAGCAAAGAATCATATGTGAGCTTGATTAAAAACTTGGGAAACAAGAGCCAGTTCCTCCCAACCATAGAAACAAACAACCAAGATTAGTTGTTCTTGTCACCCCCGAGCCTAAATCATTATTCCATAAGGAGTGAAAACTGTATGACCTTCTCCATATATCTCAGATTTCAATTCTTTCTTAGAACCATCAAACTCAATTTACTCACAAATACTCAACAGTGTCATGCCTCCTATATACTTGTATAAAATAACTTTCCTAGGTATTTTTAAGGTTACCCTTATCCCTAACCATAATTTCCTTCTTGTCGAGAATACGTAGCGGTTCCACTTGAAAATCTCCTTTTGGTTCCACCTGAATCGCATTTAAATTTACAATGGCAGTTACATCATGTATGTGCTTCTTTAACAGTAAAAAATGAAACATATTTTGAACTTTTAAATTGGCTAAAAGTGTAAGTTGATAGGCCAATGGCCCCACTCTGGAAAGTGCTTGAAATGACCCACAATACCATGGTTCCATCTTGGTACTCTTTCCCAATTTTAATGAACTTTTTATGGGTTTGAATTTAAGATAAACATGATCCCCTATATTGAATTTTGCATGTGTTCTTTGTAAATGATCCAAAGTAAACCATGCATCCTAAATATTTCTTTCATAAAAATCTCTCCAATGTTTATATCTTTATGAGTTGATTTCACTGGAATAAAGTGTGCATCTTTAGTAAGTTTGTCTACTACTACAATAATAGAGTCATTTTGTTTCTTAGTTGTATGAAGTCTTGTAATAAAATACATGTTGATTACTTCCCATTTGCACTCATGAATGGGTATTGACTGCAATATTCCAGGTGGATGATGTTGCTCAACTTTAACTCACTTGCACTCAAGGCACCTAGCAATATATTAAGCTACTTTAGTTTTCATTTTAGGCCAGAAATATTATTTTCTCAAGGATGTTATAGTCTTTTGGAAACTTGAGTGACCTGAATAAGGTTTCTTATGTACATCAGCCAATATTAAATTTTTCAAATCTTTGTTGTTTGGAACATAAATTATGTCTTTATATTGTACTAAACCATCATAATTGCATCTGAATTTTGATTCTTCCTCAACTGATTTATTATTCTATAATTTTTTCTGTAATTTCTTGTAAATTTCATCATTTTCTGTTGTTGACTTTATTCTTGGTTTTAAATTAATTTGCATATTGTTGTTGTAAATTGCATTTAGTTTTCTGCTGAGTGAATCTGATATTTTGTTTTCCTTTCCTTTAATGTGTTTTATCTTAAAATAATACTCACTTAAGAAAGCTAAGCATCTTTCATGTCTTGTATTCAAGTTTTGTTGATCAAAAAAGTAATTAGGACTAATGTTATCCACTTTCAACAAAAATATCCTATGAAACAAGTAGTGTCACCACATTTTTAAAGCATGCACACTAGCAGTTAATTCCAGATCATGTGTTGGATAGTTTTTTTCATGAGCCTTCATTTTTTATGATTCATAAGCAATCACATGATCATCCTGTAATAACAATCCTCCTAACCTTTCTTTTGAGGAATCAACACGAACTAAAAACTCTTTATGTGGGTCTTCTATCTTCAAAATATGTGTCATGGTTAATAACTATTTCAATATTTGAAAACTTTCTTGACATTTTCTTTCCATTTAAATATGATTCCTTTTTTCTGCATAGTGGTTATTGGATATCTATGGTTTCAAAACCCTTCTATGAACCAACGGAAATACCCTGTGATTCCCATGAAATATAAAGCATCCAACACATCCTTTAGCACTGGATAGTCTAGGATGGCCTTGACCTTTTCTATATAAATGAGATCCCTTTACTAAAAATTACATGTCCCAAATAATATACTTTTGTTGGGCAGGAAGATTGGATAGAAAACATAAAGAAGATATGACACACATAGAAAAGGTGCAATATCAAGAAGATCAAGAGGATCAATAAAGAAGAGAGAATAAAGAGAGGAGAGAGAATAAGATGGGGGATAGGAAGGTACAAGACCTTGTGAAATATGGGAAATCTAGTCGAGCATGAGACATATCCAACTCATAATGAGTTGTCACTAGACGAGCATGAGTGAGAGACAACTCATTATGAGTTGGAAAGAAAACTTGAGGAAAAGAACCTAAATAGAAAGAAGTTGGAGATAATTTCAACAACGAAGGGAGAGACTGTAGCAGAGACAGAAGCATAGAAGAGAAGTGGCATAAAAGGAGACAGAGATGAATTATGAGTAGTAGTTGTAGCTATAGGATGTTCTATATGTAAAGAATCCATGAATGTAGATTGAATATATATTGTAGCACAGATCGCAAGAAGAATGCCTTAACTATAATAAAGAAGAAAATCTTTTGTGGATGTAGCCCATGAGGGGGTGAACCACAGTAACTCTATTTCGAATTATGTTGTGGAATGGTTATTCATGTTTGTAATATGTTAATTCATATCTATATGATGTAATTCCTTCTTTTTACTATGGATGAATGATTATATTTGTTGATAATATTGAAAGATTCATGCACAATAACGATAATTGTATGTTTAACTATTAAATGGTGAGAATATAGACTGGTATGCTTAAATACTTAAGTAATGAGGTGAGGATAAATAGGATCTAGTGTGAAAAATATTCATGTAGGTATGACATAGCACGTCTCCCTTATTTCCCTCATCGCTGCAAAATCTTGGTTCCTGTAGTCTCCATAAAGATACCTCAGGTGAGAATTCACCTGCTCACAGGTGATGCCAAAAGGGTCGCGATCTGTAGGTTTTTAATGGACAATTTAATTTGAACCTAGGGCCTTCAACATATTTGCATGTATGCCAACAAATGGTTTTGTTTCCGGGACCAGGAAGCTGGAAGTGAGGAAATTTTTTGGAGGCCAACGAGGAAAGAGATAATTGAATGGATGGAACAAAAAGAACAAGAATTTGTTCGGAAGGAGAATAGAAATCTACGGCTAAAGATCAAGAAATGGGTGCAAAGGTGTGTATATAGACTTATAAGAATGGTTGGAAATATTTGTGGAAAATACTAGCAGACATCAACTAGTCTGTTAGAAAAACACGATTGCAGAGCAATAAAATAAAATAAAATGCAGAAATAAAACACATAAGATACACAATACAATTTAGAGACATAGATATACATGGTTCAACCAGTGTGGGCTATTGTTGGTTGTTACTCTTCCTTTTATACTTCTTGGGATGACCCAAGTTCATATCTGAACAAGTTTCCAACAAAACCCTCTAAAACTATTGGCCCTTCTGGTAAACCAAAAGGAAACACAACACTCAGAAGGTAATGCGTAGTCTCACCCGAGATAGTTCTATAGGTGACTGCAAAGATAAAGTTATGGAATTCTAAGAAAGAGTGGGGTTATGGGATTGTATTTCATCTTTTTAGGTCTTGATCTGGTTGTTCCTTATATTATTCTTATGTTCATTCATTTATTAAAACCTTGCACACAATCTAATAGATCTAGCTAACCACATATGTGTAAATTAATCATTAACAAGAATGAAAGATGATCAACCTTTAATAGAAAGAAAACAAACATCCATTCATCACATAATACACAGGTTTACCATGGTTCACCCCTTCTTGGGATACATTCACAAATATATGACTTCTTAGGCTCTTTTATTTATAATTTCTACATAATATGACAATGCACGCACTACAACCCCGATCATAAAATCAAGAAAGAGGTTTAACAACCTTTGTGAGGTGGAATATATTACACCAGGATCCTCAGCTTGTGATTTAACCCTCAAGATATAGCTACCCGCCTCTTCTACAACTCAAAATCTTACAACAAGGTATCACAACAGTTTCTTACAATTCAGAATTAAATTGGAACACACTTCGAACCAAATACAACCATTCAGGGCCCCCGAACTAGACCTCCTCGGTACTTATTTATAGTATTTTACAGTCTTATTATCCGTTTCATTCCAAAAAACTAACCCTAACATGGTTAGGTTTTACTGCCTCTGTGCCTTGCATGCTTTCCTCCTTTGCATGCACATTTTCTTTACATGTGCTTCTTTTCCTTCCAATTGTCTTTTTCCAAATCAACCTTTACTTTCCAAAAATGGACTTTTCCTCAAAATCGTCCTTCTCCCAACAGGACCCCAACACTGACATGTGTCTCATCCAAAGCCACCTAGGTAGTTCACGCTCCCTTGATAGCCTCTTATAGGATGTGGAACTTGTCCGCAAGCTCCCTTCCTCTTTCCTGGACCTGCGCGGCCTTTTATGTGACTGCTTCTAATTATTGCGTTGTGATATCCTCCTGGATCATTGTTGCGCATTTTGTCTGTTCTTGTGCCATATTCCTCTTCTCCGCCTCCAACTATGTGATCATCTATGTTGCTTTCTCTTGAAGGGGTTTCATCTGCGCCTGTCTTTCCTACTTCTGTGTTTATCCTTCTTTTAACTCTCCCTGCAACTTCTTCATATCTTACGTTCCTTTCAGACACTCTATGATACTCATTGTCTTCTACCTTTTCTTGAGGCCGTGGATAGTTGCGCTTACTCTTTCTTCCTCCTAGTCCCACTATTGTACCTACTCATATTCCTCCAATATTGTCCAAAGTTGTACTAATCTGTCAAACAATCATTTTGTTGCACTGACTTGTTTTTCCATTTGTTATGAACCAAACATCAATATAGCATAGAAAAACCTCAGAAAAAGTACTCAATGCCTTGAAAAAAAGATAATTTAAGATAATAAGCCTCTTCGAGGGGGCAACCTCCTTTTACCCCACTTAAATGTTCAAGTACAAGATGATTCAAAA
>JASDQU010307197.1:58175-78396 GCA_032191745.1 Picea mariana
ATGGACCCAGGAAACTAGTTTTTTGACACACATACTAACATTCTTACCACGCCCAAAATAAAGTATGTCCAAAAGATTCATAATACTTGAGTTATAAAACCCCGTAATACATTGTGCAAGCTATAGCACTGGTCTTCCTAGGGGTCCAATCTCCCCTATGTTGATTAAATAGTTTTCCTCAACCAATTATGGAAATTTGGTCCTTTTGCGCATGTCATGATCTGCATATCAACACTTTGGTATCTTCCCCAGCATGTCATCAATAGTGAGGAATGCGTCTGGAAGAAATAGGAGGGTAATTCCCATACTGTCAGGGATCTTTCTTTTCTTTCCTACAACAAATATGTTTGCCTCTGCTACTTTTTAACCCTCTTCTTCCCCTACTAACTATGGTTGGTCGATTATGTCCTCAACTAGTACTTCGTCTTGTGTCTGGAACTATCACAGTCCCAATATGTTATCTAATCTTCTAGGTGCCTCAGGGTTAGGGTTTGAAACCCCGTTTTCGGCCCCGGAGCTCTGCCCTATCTCTCCTTGTTGCGTTGTAGGGAGATCTTCCTCGACCTACATCAGGCTAATCGATTATGGGTCCGAGCCAGTCACATCCTCGAGCTTGACTATATTCTTTGGTTGTTGGATCCTCTCTTTACTCCTTTGGCCCTATCAAGTGACCTGGACAAACTATCCTGACAACCCAAACTTCGGTGGATTCATCCTTTGCAACTATCATAACTTGGATTGTTATTTCGTGACTTGGTAACTAGGGCATGGGTTATTTTTCTCGCTCTACGATCAAAATTTTCTAAGTGTTGAATAACTATATGCTTTCTACATTTTATAGACCATGTCATTTTCATTTTTCATTTTTTGTGTCCATTTTCACTAACTCTAATTTTAACCGCACTCGGTCTTCTTATGTCTGTCGTAGTAATTTCTGCGAGAAACTTTTCCCAGTGTTTTTGTATTTTCTTTCATTTCTATTTTTGTATTCCTTTTTCCCTCTTTTTCTCCTTTTTATTTATTTTTGTCATTTTTCTATCCTATCTTCTACTATAGTACACTATGTACATGTCCTTCTTACTGCGTTGTAACTTTTAAGTGTTAGGAGGTTGAATGTCCCTGTATAGTTTTATTTGACTACCATTGATCATTCCTTTCCATTTTATTCCTGCCAAATCCTTTAGTTGTACATATCCTCCATCTATGACAGTCATTACCTTATATGGCCCTAGCCAATGCATTCTAAACTTACCAGTATGTTGGAAAAATTTACTGTCATAGAGAAAGACTAGGTATCCTTCCTTGAAACTCTTCCTCTCGATATGTCTTTCATGCCAGGATTTGTCTCTAGATTTATGTACTTCTTGGTGAAATCCTACTAGAATCATATCATCTTCGATTTCCATTAGTTTGTTCAACCTCTCCTTCATTGTGCCTCTTTTTGTCATGTTGGTGATTGATGCTACATGCAAATTAGGTACTAGAAATTCTAATGGTACTACTACTTCATTCCCATACACCAATTTGAATGGTGTATCTCCTCTGAACTTATTCAATGTATTATTGTATGCCCATAGTACTGCTGGTATTTTCAAATCCCAATCATTCCTATTAACATTGCAGATCTTTGTCAGAGCATTCTCCAATATCTTATTGAAGGCTTCTACTGTTCCATTTTATTGAGGATGGTATGGTGTACTCTTCTGATGATAGACTTCAAAATCTTCAGTCATAGCCTTTATAGTATTGGTGATAAAGTGAGTACCTTGGTCATTCATCAAAATCCTTGGACAGCCAGATCTAGTGATGAATTTCTCAAACAAAAAGTGTGTTGATCTCTCTGCGTTGTAGTCATTTACTAGTGTTTCTTATACCCATCTTGTTAAGTATTATGTTGCAGTAATTATATACCTTTCTCCTTACCATTTTGTTGGTGGATTAATTGGTCCCACAAATTCTATTTCCAATTTTTCAAATACCTTCAAAGTTACTTGTGGTTTTAGGGGCATCTCATCCTTACTGTAGGGTTTTTCCACCCTATGACAGACATCACATGCCTGGCAATATTCCTTGGCATCCCTTTGAAGTGTTGGCCACCATAATCCTATGTGAAATACCTTCTAAGCGGTATCCTTTACTGCATAATGTCCTCAAGCTATTCCCTCATGAGCTTCTTCCAAAATTCTAGGCCTTTCATGCTCTAGTACACACCTTCTCAAAATGTTGTTAAATTGTGAGCTTGATTTCTTATGCGGATTAATTCTTTTATTTTCTTCAACACTTTGATTCCAGCTTAATACACTTCAACAATACCAAATCATAATCGAATAGAAATAACTATGTAGTTAAGTAAGAAGCACATCAACAACACATATACCCCGGGGATACCCTATATAGGGATAAAAACCCCACCAGGAAATACTCTCTTATTGCATTAATAATGTAAGATCACTTACAAATATCCACCATGAATGTTCTTCTCTTAAAGATATTGCCAAGATGACTCTGACCTAACAAAAACCTAAAATACCTTGCTGAAATACACCTCTGATATGTTGCCTCTATTGTTGATATACAACACTGATATGTTTTTGATATATGCATCTGATATGCAACCTCTATTGCTGATATACAACACTGATATGTTGCTTTGGTATGCTACCTATTTATCAGTGACATATTCCTTTGTTGCTTCTCCCTTAACCTGCATATCAAAATTGTGTTGAAGAGAGGGGTCGACCTCTTCTTATATAGGATGAAGAGGAGAAGAGGAGAGGCTCAAAATAGTAACTTGTTTTCATGCTTTAATCATAACTCAGCTTCATACTTTAGTTCGAACTAGACTTGAGACTGGTATACTCTAGTTCGAAAATAGAACTAGACTTGAGACTTCAGTTACAACTCAACATTACACTTTAGTTAGAAAATAGAACTAGACTTAAGACTTTAGTTACAACTCAGAATTACACTTTAGTTCTAAAATAGAACTAGACTTAAGACTTCAGTTACAAATCAACATTACACTTTAGTTCTAAAATAGAACTAGACTTAAGACTTCAGTTCCAACTTAGCATTACACTTTAGTTCTAAAATAGAACTAGACTTAAGACTTTAGTTACAACTCAACATTACACTTTAGTTCTAAAATAGAACTAGACTTGAAACTTCAGTTACAACTCAACTCTTTAGAAGGCAATTCAAAATTCTTTTCATGGTGGATAGTGTTACAGGTGCCAACGCAGTAGATCAATACATTTATATCATTTGCAATATTAGGAATATTGTTTGTTTCTAGATCATAGGAATTTTATATTCAACCTAGCTTTTGCTAGATGCCTTGAATTTTTCTCAGGGCTCACAAGGTTTGACTAGGCTCACAGAGGTTGTACGTTCCCCATGACTTTTTCACTAGTCTGTCTATGCTCACATAAGTTGTATGTTCCTCTTGAATTTTGCACTAAACTATCTATGCGCACAAAGGTTGTACCTTCCCCCTAAATTTTGCATTAGAATCACATAGAATCTCGTTCATCCTGACTTTTGTTTTGAATCACGGAGGTTGTACATGCCCCTGAGATTTTTTCAATAGCTCACAAGACTGGTTGATTCTCCAAATCTCCCTGGCTAGCCTCGGGGTGGACCATATGGCATCTCATTGGAGAATGACTGTTGGTGCTACCAAATTTAACACTCCCTATCAGCGAGGGAGTCATTCTCAGCCACACCAAGCTTGCCTCTTAGCTACACAAACTATCTTGAGGTCAAAGGCTTGGTCAGGATATCATCTACCTTCTCTCTCGTGGCTATGTACTGGAAGTTTACAATTTTTCTCTGGACCAAGTCTCGAATGTAGTGGTACCTTATTTCAATATGTTTTGACCTGTCCTAAAATATCGGGTTCTCTATCAATTTTATGCAACTTTGATTATCATAGTGAACCATTGTCGTCTCGATCTTGTGATCAAACAACCCAGAAACCAATTTTCTGAGCCATACTGCTTCCTTGATAACATCACTTGCTGCAATGTACTCAGCCTCTATTGTACTTTGTGTAATGGATCCCTTCTTCCAGCTTGACTAAGAGATCATAGCAGATCCTAAACTGAAGCAGTATCTGAAAGTACTCTTTCGTTCCACTGAACTTCATACCCAGTCAACATCTGCATAGCCATGAAGAAACAAATTGCCACTGGATGCATATCTCAGACCATAAGTAATGGTACCTCTGAGATATCTCAAGATGTGTTTTCCTTCCACCCAGTGTCTCTGTCTCAGTTCAATCATGATCTGACTCATTGCAATCACTGCATAGCATATATCTGGCCTAGTGTGGATCATGTACATCAATGATCTAATCAGCTGCCTATACATGGTGAGATCCACCAAATCTAAATCTGTATCAAAATCATCCAGCTTCCTTAGGATGGTAACCATTGGAGTAGACATGGATTTTCAATCCATCATACCAAACCTCTTTTGTACATCCACTGTGTATTTTCCTTGTGCCAAAAATATCTCGCCCTGTCTTTGCCACACTTCCAATCCTAAGAAGTAATGCATCAATCCTAAGTCTTTCATCTCAAATTATGAGGTTATCTCCCTCTTACACCAAGCTATTATCCCTTCATCTCCTGTTAGAAAGAGATCATCAACATACATGATTAGTATAACAGGTTGGTTACCTCTTACCTTGAAGTACAAATTTGCATCAGCGTCACTTTTCAGAAATCCTGGGCTTTTAAGAAGGCCATCAATCCTATCATACCAAAATATGGGAGTCTATTAACACCATACAAGGCCTTCCTTAACTTGCATACATGAGTGCCTTTGTTATGCATTAAAATACCATCTGGTTGTTCCACATATACCTCATGTTCAATCTTTCCATTCAAGAATGTTATTTTTACATCCATCTGAAGTAGCTTCCAACCAACAATGAAAGCTAAAGAAATAATAGTTCGAATGGAGGTATACCTGGCTACAAGGGGAAAAGTCTCTTCGTATTTGATTCCTTATTTTTGAGTGAAGCCTCTATCTACAAATATTTATTTGAATTTTTCCACACTTCCATCAGCTGCATGTTTGATCTTATAGATCCATTTGGAAGAAACCACTGATTTGTCTTTTGGCCTTGGCACAATGTCCCAAAAATTGTTCTTTATAATAGACCTTTATTCCTCAAGCATGGCATCCTTCCATACTTGTAATTTATATGATTCTTCAAGTGAAGAAGGTTCGGAATCACTAATTCTTCTCATCAATGCAACATAGCGTCCAAACCTATGAGGCCTCTTCCTTTCCCTAAAATTTCCTTTGGGAGCAACTATCCTTTCTTCTTCCTGCACTATTTCTTTAAGCCACCCTAGATTAATTTTGGTTGGAGATTCTTCAAGAGTTATTTCTAACACTTCACCAGGTTCTACGGGTTCATTACTTGGCCCTTCATGAGGTTCCTCCCTGTGATCATTGGACTCTTCATTTTCAGAAGAGGGTGAAGCTAGCTTAATTGCTTCTGATTCATGTTGAAGCTCTTTGGATTTATTAAATGTGGCTTCCTCATGGAAATTCACATCTCTTCTTACCTTTATTTGCCTCTAAGATGGTACATAAATCTTGTAATCCTTACAGTTCTCACTGTACCCCAAAAAAAACACTTTCTTTCATGAGGGTTCCATCTTTGTCCCCTTTTCCTTAGGGACATGAATATATACATGACACCCAAATATCATTAGATGCCCTACTTCAGGTTTGATCCCTGAGAACACCTCTTTAGGAGTATTTTCCTTCAAGGTAGCATGTGGACACCTGTTTTGAATATACATGGAAGTGGAGGTAGCTTCTTCCCATAAAGAATTTGGCATATCCTAGCCAAACATCATTTCATTCGTTGCCTCACAAATTGTCCTTTTTCTGTCTCAAAAACTCCATTTTGTTGAGGGTTATATGGCATGGTCAATTGCCTCTTGATTCCTGTTGACTTGCAGAAATCCTCAAACTAGAGAGATTCAAACTCTCCTCCATTGTCTGTTCTAAGGATTCTGATGTGTTTCCTTGTCTACTTTTCAATAAAGGCTTTATACTCTTTGAATTTATAAAATGTGTCACTTTTATCTTTAAGGAAATATATCCAAAATTTTCTTGAGTAATCATCAATAAAAATGACATAATACAAATAATCGTTGAGTGAGGGATATGACATGGGACCACATACATCAGAATGAACCAGATCTAAGATGCCCTGAGCTCTGTTGTCACTACTAGGAAATGATTTCTTTATATTTTTTCCTAGCATGCATCCCTTACAAATTTCATTTTTACTAAGAGAAATAGAGAGCATGCCACATACCATGTTTTGTATATCTAGAAGATATTTGTAATGAATATGTCCAAGTCTTCTATGCCACAACTTACTAGAGCTAGTCGCATCATGAACCAATTCCTGAACTGATTGTCCTGACATGACGTACAGTCCTCCACTGCGAGTTCCAATGGGTTCTATTGTACTTAAGTGGATACCTTTATCCCATTGCAGTGCCTTCTTGTCCTTGAATATCACCCAATATCCCTTTTCCTCAAGGGTTGTAACTGATAGTATATTCTTCTTGATCCCTGGAACATATAATACTTCATCCACATGAAATCTATCCCCAGATTCCAATCTGAAGGAGATAGAGCCTACTCCCTCTATCTTGTAACATTTTTCATCCCTAATCTCAACATGCTCTGAAAAAGATTTTGTCTCTAAATCTGAGAGGATCTCCTTGAACCCTGTCATGTGCTTTAATGCACCACTGTCTACTAACCAAGTTTTTAGCCCCGTGAAAACTGAATTGGATAAGGCAGAAACCAAGTAATATTCTTTTCTATTTTATTTTTAATTAGAAGGACTTTTCTAATTTCTTTTGGATTCATCATCCTCAATAGTTGAGGCATGATGATTCCCTTTCCTTGGATATTTCTTTCTAAACCAATAATCTTTATAAAAATGACCCAACTTATTACAACTAAATAATTTGATCTTAGATGTATCAATATTCTTTCCTTTGAATGTACCTTTGACGTTTGGCTTCCTCCGAGAGCCTTTCTGGAAAGTGCCTTTCTTATTTCCCTTGAATCTTGATGCTAAATTTGAGTGCTCTTCTTTCGTTGGCTCACTCCTGGTAGTTGTGCGACTCTCCTCCTAGAGGCAATCATGCCATAACCTCTCAAACATGGGTTGAATCTCTCTCCCACTTGCATTGGATAGGAAGTTCTCCCATGAAGAAGGAAGACCATAAAAAATGGCCTGCACTAAATCATCATCGTCCACTGTCACCCCTATGACCAAAAGATGATCTCTAATCTGGGCTATCCTGGAACAAAAATATGCCACTGATTCACCTTTCTCCATATTCAAATACTTAATCTTGTGCTTAAGTGTCTTCTTCTCAATTGGAGCTTGTTTCTCATACAAATTCACCAAGGTATCCATATAGTCCTTGGAATTCATTAACGAAGTCATTGCATGAATTATATTGTCTTTGACTGAGTCAAAGATGATTCTCTTGGCATTTTCTTGACTCTTCCTAAAGGTTGTTCTTCCTGCATTATTCATGGGTTCCTCCACCAATTTGGTCACATACTTCTCAAGATCATGCTTCTGCAAGATATTTGTTATCCAGAGCTTCCACACATTGAAGTTGGTAGCTCCTTTCAGCCTATCCTTGGCCCTGACTGAAATGGAGGATGCCATGGACCTCACACTAGAAACTTAATCAAGCTAGCTTGGATCTGTGTGTACCTACTACTGCAGTTCAACACGTTTAACACACCCTAAGCTTTCATACCATTTCAAATTATGAGATTGATTTCTTATGCAGATTAATTATTTTATTTTCTTCAACACTTTGATTCCAGCTTAATACACTTCAACAATACCAAATCATAATCGAATATAAATAACTATGTAGTTAAGCAAGCATGCACATCAACAACACATATACCCTAGGGAAACCCTGTACAGGGCGAAAACCCCAAGCAAGAGATATTCCTTTATTGCATTAATAATTTAAGATCACTTACAAATATCCACCATGAATGTTTTTCTCTTAAAGAGCTTGCCAAGATGACTCTAACATGACAAAGACATAAAAGACTTTGCTTAAATACACCTCTGATACGTTGCCTCTATTGTTGATATACAACACTGATATGTTTTTGATATATGCCTCTGATATGCAGCCTCTATTGCTGATATACAACACTGATATGCTGCTTTAGTATGCTACCTCTTTATCATTGATATATTCCTTTGTTTCTTCTCCCTTAACCTGCATATCAAAATTGTGTTGAAGAGAGGGGTCGACCTCTTCTTATATAGGCTGAAGAGGAGAAGAGGAGAGGCTCAAAATAGTAACTTGTTTTCATGCTTTAATTATAACTCAGCTTCATACTTTAGTTCAAACTAGACTTGACACTTCAGTTACAACTCAACATTACACTTTATTTCAAAAATAGAACTAGACTTAAGACTTTAGTTACAACTCAGCATTACACTTTAGTTCTAAAATATAACTAGACTTAAGACTTCAGTTACAAATCAGCATTACATGANTCAGTTACAACTCAACATTACACTTTATTTCAAAAATAGAACTAGACTTAAGACTTTAGTTACAACTCAGCATTACACTTTAGTTCTAAAATATAACTAGACTTAAGACTTCAGTTACAAATCAGCATTACATGTTAGTTCTAAAATAGAAATAGACTTAAGACTTCAATTACAACTCATCATTACACTTTAGTTCTAAAATAGAACTAGACTTAATACTTCAGTTACAAATGAACATCACACTTTATTTCTAAAATAGAACTAGACTTGAGACTTCAGTTACAACTAGACTCTTTACAAGGAAATTTGAAAGTTTCTTCATGGTGGATGGTGTTACACATGCCAACGCAATAGATCAATACATTTATATCATTTGAAATATTAGGAATATTGTTTGTTTCTAGCTCATAGGAAATTTATATTCAACTTAACCTTTTCTAGATTCCTTGACTTTTTCTCATGGATCACAAGGTTTGACTAGGCTCATAGAGGATGTACGTTCCTCCTGAATTTTGCACTAGTCTGTCTATGCTCACAAAGGTTGTACGTTCCTCCTAACATTTTCTCTAGACTATCTATGCTCAGAGAGGTTGTACGTTCCCCTTAACTTTTGCATTAGACTCACATAGCATCTCGTTCATCCTGACTTTTGGTTTGACTCACAGAGGTTGAATGTTCCCCCTGGCTTTTTTCAATACTTCACAAGACTGGATGATTCTCCAAATCTCCCTGGCTAGCCTCAAGGTGGCCCATATGGCCTCTCATTGGAGAATGACTATAAATGCTTCCAAATTTAACAATCTGCACCCATTTTGTATAAGTTTCCTACAATCAATTGATAGTCTGCAACTATGACTACCATATTTTTCTTCTGCACAATGTTAAATCCTTGTGGCGCAATCCTTGTATTCAATTATTCAATAATGTCAGAAAAATATTCATCAACTACTTGGACTGAAAATAGTTGTGCATAAGGGAAGTTGTCTTCCAAGTTGGTAGGTTCTTCTCCATTCGTTACTCTTGATAGGTTATTTGGTCCTACATTCATCTTCGCGTGTTTGACTATTACTTCAATGTCAAATTGTTGAAATAAAAACAACCATCTATAGATCCTCCCTCCCAACACTGGCTTGTTGACTAAACATTTTAGGGTAGAATGATCTATGAACATATTAAAATGTTTTCCCAGTAAGTAATTTCTGAACTTCTAAAGTGCATACACCATAGCTAGCCCTTCTCTTTATGTAGTATTGTAGTTTGGCTCTAATTCTGACAATTTTATGCTTGCAAATGCTATAGGATGGTCCAAATCCCCTATTCCTAGCTATGCCAAAATTGCTCCAAGTGCTATAGTTTATGCATATACATGCACATGAAATGTATTTTCCGATTATGGGAATATTAGGATAGGTTATGTGACCATTTTTTCTTTTAAGGTATCCAACCCTTGTTGACATTTCTCATTCCACTGAAATACGATATCCTTCTTTAGCAGTTTTTCCATTGGTGGAATAATCTGCACGTAACCCTTTATGAATTTTATGTAATAACCTATATGTCCCAATGTTTCTCTCAACTGGTGCACTGATTTTGGTGGTGGTAATTTGACAGCAACTACAATCATGGTAGGATCAACTAGGAATCCTTTTTTACATACTATATGGCCCAATAATATTCCAAAAGGTGCCCCAAATATGCACTTCTTGATATTCAATGATATCTGACACTGCCTGTATCTTTCCAACATCAACCTTAACACTTCCACATGGTCTTTTAATAGACTATATATACATTCCAATCATCCAGATACACTTCTAAAATATTATGTATGAACTCCTTAAAAGAAGCTATGACTACCATGGAAAATATGGTTGGTGCATTCTTCATCTCAAAAGGCATGACTGTGTACTGGTAGGATCCCCATTCTGTAGAAAAATTAGTCATGTACTTGTCTTCTGGAGCTATATTGATCTAGTTGTAACCTGAGAATCCATCTATAAATGAATATGATTCATGTCCTCCCACATTTCTAGGACCTCATTTGTGAAATGGCTAGGAAAAGGATCATGTAGGAAATCATCATTCAATTTCCTCAAATCTAGAAAAATCTTGATACCCCCTTGTTTCTTTTCTTGGACTACCATGGGGATTATCCATTCAGATTCCTCCACTGGATATATGATGCTAGCTTCCAACATCCTGTCAATTTCTTCTTTCACTTTCTGCTTATGTACTGGATTTAGTCTACAATGTCTTTGTATAATGACAGGTCTAGCCTCAGGTTTGAAAGGTATCTTCATCTCTCCCAACTCTCCTGCTATGCCTTTCATTTATGTAAAGGTCGTTGGTAATAGGTCATTATATTCATGCAGTAACTATGTTATCCTTTCTATTGTTTGCTCATCCCAGTAGTCTCCAATACATTCCATTTTGGGATTCTCAGTTGTCCCAATTTTTACTTTCTTCACCTTGATTGGAGCAGAAAATACTTCTGACTCCAGGGATGGAACTTCCACCTCTCTTTCACCTTCAACTTCTACAATATGAATGTTGCATGGGTCATATTCATTTGGTGCTTCTTCCTGTACATGATAGCATGACAATAGTTCTTTCATTGTCTGTGTATTCTATTGTTGGTATTATATCATGAGTTCAACCTCTAGTTCAACAATAAATATCACACCTCTTATCTGCTTCATTGTTACATCCATGTTGGGGTTCTCATGTTCAAATGAGAAAGTGGCTATAAAATTTCGTTGTAATTCTTTCCATTCTGTAGTGCCTCTAAGCATCTCTTGGTCTACATACCAATTCTCTGGAATTCCTTCCAGTGTATGGATGAAGTGATGAGGCCATTCTTTCGGTGGTGTCATTTTCTATAGTGTTCTGCACTTCTTCAAATGTTTTTTTGGTGTTCCCTATCCATCATATCTATGCATCCTATTTATCCCCTTCTCTACACTAAATCTAATGCACATTAGTCGCTTACATTGGTACCAGTCCTAAATTGTTCCTTTATGTGCACCCCACCATCTTGCAATCTTGCAAGTGTAGCCTTAAGTGTTATGTCCAAGGATAAGAGACTATGATTTTCTAGTACCTTGTCCTCATATTTTGTTAGGAATTCCTCTAAATCATTTATGCCATGAACACTAGGGGGTTCTCTGATATGTGTACCAACCCATATTACTACGCGGTCTATTCTTGCACACCTTCTTGTAGACACTTCATGTAATCTCTTCTACCAATTCTCCAACCCTATCTTTGATTCCGAAGCACATGATGTGATGCTTCTCCAGCTAAGTACCCCATCTACAGTTGGTTTAGTATAATATTCTTCACGTGCAGTGGTTCTGTATAACTAGTTTATCTCTTCTAAATCTAGACAAGTTGGTTCTACAAACCTTTCTCCTTTTGAAGGATCTAATGGCGCAACAAATATGTATTCTCTTGATTCAAATTTCATTTTCCTTTTCTTCATATTGATTATGGTCTAGTTATCAAATGCCCAATCCATTCCAAGAAATGTTAGATAAAGTGTTGTGTCATCTACTATTTATATTACTTCAAAGTCTTCCTTAGTGCGCACTCCATCCAGATCTACTATCACACCTTTTAGCCTTCCAATTGGTAGAACTCTGTGTTGATTTTCTAATTTCAACTGGATAAGTGAATAACCTAGTGTGGACTCTCCCATACACTTCCATGTCTTCTTAGGTAACACATTGTCCTTAGAGCCTAAGTCCAATATAATGTTCCCCATATTTAAATCCCTTATGTTAGCATTCAGTCTGAATTCCCTATGTGTTCTCCTTCTTGTATGAAGGTGATTGACTGTTTTATTCTCTAAATTCCCCTCTACCTTTATGTTATATCTTTCTAACATATTTTTCAAAACTTTAACAGATGATGGATCATTCAGTAGCTTCACACAAGATTGTAGAAAAGTATTTACGGTACTTACTTGCGCTAAAGGTGGTGCTTCTCCATTGTGATCCATTGAGGAGGGAATTTCATAAATTGGTATGTTCTGAGAATGTTGCACAAATGATATAGATGAAACATCTTTCTTAAGTAAATCCTCTCTTTCTTCCTTGAATATTTCTTTTTCTTTCCACGCATTGAACTGCTTCTTTGGTTTAGTATTCTTCTTCACCCATTGGTCTTGCACTGGTTTTGGTCTTACTGCGTCAGCTCCTATATTATCTCCTTCATGCATGACTATATTGATGTTCCTCCCATCATCTCTAGCTTCTGCAGAAATCCACTTTACATTATGATTGTTCTGATTTCTATTTTCTTGAATTTTATGCAATAATGTTGGAAAGTCCTCTCTATCATGGTATCTTGCATGACAATACATGCATGTCGTGGGTGGAAGTGGACATTCTCTTTCATAATGTACTAGCTGTTGGATGTTATGGAAAACTAATAGACCTCTGCCTCTTCCAAATCCTCCTCTACCTCTTCCTCCTCCTCTGTATCCACCTTGATCTCCTTGTGGTGTCTTGTATTGAGGTACCCGATTATACTTCTCTCGGTTATACTGTGGTTGTATACTGAGGTTGCACAATGTTATAATATGATTGCACCATGTTTTACGAAGGTGGTACCTGGTTAAATTGAGGTGCATCTTGACCTGTCATCATTTATTCATACACCCTATAGGTATCTAAATTTATTTCCCTCATCGAGTCCATAGTCCTACAGTCTTTATCGTCATGATCCATTGATTTGAAAAAATTGAAGTATGAATTCTTGGGTACTATCTGGTACTTTTGCATCATTGGAAAATGATATGGATAATTCCCATGTTTCTTATAGATATCAAACCATGGTCCTCCTGTTGGAAAAGAGTTTGGTACTCATGTTTCCATGTACTACGCGAAAGTTGGACATTCATTCTTATGGTGTCCTTCTTTCCTACATGTGGTACACAAAACAACTTATATTTTTTATTTTCTCTTATTATGGTTTAGTTGAAATGTGAGGTTCTTCAGATCCTCCTTCATATCCTCTATTGTTGGATCTGTCTTCTAATAATGGTTCTCCTCCAGTTGTCGGGATGCCTGCAGAGCCTCTGCCTAATTTTGTAACTTTTGTTGTCTCAAGGGGTATTTCAAATGTGTTAACATTGAGTTCAGAAAGAGATGTGTATGTTTCATGTCATCCATGACATATTTCAACTTACCATTCAACTATTTAAACCTTTGAATAATCTCCCAAATAGAATCACCTGGTTTCTGTTTGATTTCAATCATATCATTCATGTATATATCTTCTGAGCTAGGATTTTGAAATTCATTTATCATTATCTTTTTTGACATCTGCAATCGTCCTTGTTGTTCCTGGTGGACTATTTATATATAAGCTCATATACTTGTCCAGTGCGTGGTCTCTTAGCATGATATATAACTGCGCAAGTTTTGTATCCTCATCTATGATTTTTTTTTCTTCCCATATCTTCTCGTAGATGAATAAGTGATTTTTGAGATCCTTTGATGCCTCTCCCCTAAATTCTAGTAACCTGATGGTGGGATCATGTACTGCCATCTTGATCTATGATGAACTACTACCTCCATGCGGTGTATATAATTGACTACTACATTCCAAACTGTCTCCTCCAGTTGTTTCTCTTTGTTTAGATGGATTTCATACTCTCTTTATTCCACTAAAATTCGGTTGTCTAAATAGTGGTGTTCCTCCTAGTGTATTAGTCGCACATGGGGTTATGGATTACACACTGAAACATACATGGATGGGAGTTCTTCCTTTTGTTCCTACCATTGAACCACTTGTCTTCTCTTTCATATGTTGCGTGCAATATTTCCTCAATATTGTCCACAACACATATATCCTCTACATCTTGCTCATTACTTTCCAAGTCCTCTCTATCAGCTATGGTTTTTTTCTTATTATTCATCTTATATTGGTAGGGTACTCCATTGCACGTATTTCCTGTTGTTTCCATTATCTTCTTTATTTGATCTTCCTCCATCATGGTTGGGTCCATGGCATCCTTATTTCCCTTATCCATCTCTTCCCTCATTTCTCCACCTCTGTCAGTGCTTCCGCCCCTTCCCCCATGCACGCAGGGAAGTTTAGCTATATGATTCCATAGTCATCATGTTGTTTTTATATAGTAAAATATTCATTGAAGCATACAGTGATATGATATACTTACCTGTAGGTCCTTTTAGAAACTCCTTCTATGTTGTGTTGTAAGATTTTGCAGTATCTACTACAAATTGTTTGATAAACCTTGCAACAATATTGTCTAACTAGAAATATTAAGCACACGTGAATTTGTTTTTAACTTGTTATAATTGTGAGATATCCATAGGATTCAACTCTATCTATCTGATTCGATTTCTAGGGTGGTTTTCTTTCAACCTCAATAGCCACTCCTGCAACACATGCAGTTAATCACAGAAAAATACCTCATGCAGGTTGCTAAAAACGTACTTGTCTAGATATTTGCATGATGTTTATATTAGGGTTTATGCTATCCTTTTGTGCAAATTCAAGATCCTTTGTTTTCAACCATCTTTTGATCTTTGCCTTCATTGGGTTGCATGGTCTGAACATTCCTTGTCATGACTTCATTCTCTACAAATATTTCACGGATCATGTCCATTCAATCCCATACAGTTCCAGCCGACAACAAAACCATTTGATGGTTGTTACTCTTCCTTTTATACTTCTTGGGATGACCCATGTTTAGATATGAATAGGTTTCCAACAAAAACCTCTAAAACTATCAACCCTTATGGTAAAACAGAAGGCAACACAACACACATAAGGTACTTCACAGTCTCACCCGAGATAGTTCTATGGGTGAATGGAAATATCAAGTGCGTGTAGTCTAGGAAAGATTTGGGATCTGGTATTACATTTCATCTTTTTAGGCCTTGATCTTTTTGTTCCTTCTATTAATCTTAGATCCATTCATATGTTAAACCTTTGCATGCAATCTAATAGATATAGTTAACCACATATGTGTAAATCAATCGTTAACATGACTTAAAGATGATCAACCTTTAACACAAATTAAAAAAACATCCAATCATCACACAGTACATAGGTTTTACCATGGTTCACCCCCTCCTGGGCTATGTCCATAAATATTTGGAATCTTAGGATCTTTTTTTTTATAATTGTTGCATAATATGGCATTGCACGCACTACAAACTCGATCATACAATAAAGAAAGAGGTTCCACAACCTTTGTGAGCTGGACTTGATCACACCAGGCTCCTCAACTTGTGATCTGACCCTCAATATATAGCCACATGACTCTTCTACAACTCAACAAATTACAACAAGGTATCTGTTGGGTATGTGTTATATTCTTTGCATGTGTGTGTGTGTGCGTGTGTCAGATTCGACAACTGCATCTGACGATCCCTATAGTAGTGATATTTGTGTCATGTGCACCGAATGCTTCCTAGTGGGTTTCCATGGGGGGCCAATTATGCCCCCCTAGTTACGCACACCATTGGGGGCAATGCCCCGAAAATTGTTTTTGGGCGGTTTTTGTTATTTTTAGCGGTTTTCTAAATTAATCCCAGATTAATGGATTAGGGTTTTGGTATCTAAGGAATACCTAAAAACATTGTATATATTGTATGGTGAATGGTGAAATTCGATATAATGAATATAAGAAAGATTTTCCCTGGTTGAGGGTTTCCGGTATAAATATATGTGTACTATGTGTATGAGCCATTGATTAAATTCTATTTTTCTTAAGAATCTCTATGCATTTCTTTACTTCATAGTTTTAAAAATTACATGTGGTATCAAAGATTGTTTTTGGATTCATAGGGATGCCTTTGTTGCTGAGGGTTTTGCTCGGTCTTGATAGATCAAGTTTATTTTGGGTTTGTGATAAACTTGGTTTTAGTGGGAGCTTTTGCAATGGTTATTCGAGTGTAGAAAGAGGAATGGAGAGCTCTTCTAGAATCGATATAGAGAAGTTCAATGATAAAAACTTTGAGCTATGGAAGTTCAAGATGGAGGACCTTCTTGTAGAGAAAGAATAATGGATCGTTGTGGATCCTGGTACGTAGCCTACTGGAACACAGATGACTAGTACACAACCTACTAGTACACAAACTACTAGTACACCACCTACTGGTATGTCGAAGGAATATTGGGAGAAGTTGGATAGAAGAGAAAGGAGTACTATTCGTCTCTGCCTAGCAGATTCAGTGTTGTTGAATGTCTCAGGAGAATCTACAACCAAGGAACTATGGGATAAGTTAGGGAATTTCTATCAATAAAAGTCCATGGTAACAACTTGTTTCTTTGAAAGAAGCTGTATCATCTTAGGATGGAAGATGGAGATTCTGTGACAAAACATCTAAATGCTTTTAATACTCTGGTAAGTCAACTCGTACTTATTAATATTATGATTGCAGAAAAATATAAGTGTATTACTTTGTTATGTTCTTTTCCAGAATCTTGGGATAATCTGGTTGTACCAATTGGTAGTACCACTCAATCTACATTGAAGTATGAGGATGTAGTCTCATCCTTGTTATCTAAAGAGATTAGGTGTAAAAGCATGGATGGTCATAGCACAAATGATTTATTTGTAAGAGGTCTTACCCAAGACAGAAATCTTGGTAAGTCTTCGGGGGGAAGATCTAAATCTACAGGTAGATCTAATTCTCCAGGAAAATCTTTGAGGAAATGCTGGAAGTGTGGTAAAAGAGGGCATTATAAAAAACATTGCATGTCTTAGAAGGTTGATAAACCAAAGGGATCTGATAGTACCTCTTCCATAGAGGTGAAAACCTCCACTAAAGAAAGAGCTGATGTTTACCTGGCATCCACAGGTACACATGCAAACCATGATGTATGGTTGATCGAATTAGGTGCATCATGCGATATAACTCCTCATAAGGAGTGGTTCTCTGAATATGAAAAATACGATGGTGGTTATGTATTCCTAGGAGATGACTCGACAGCCAAAATCATGGGACGTGGAAGGGTTAAGCTGCTGCTAAAATATGGAAGGATTAGAACTCTCCCTAGGGTTCTGCACATTCCAAAAATATCTAGGAGCCTAATATCTGTAAGCAATTTGGATGATGCAGTAGTGGATACTGTATTGGAAAAGGTCACTTGCAAGATGGTACGAGGGGCAATGGTGTTGATGAGGGGATTTTGGCATGGAACTCTGTACAAGTTGTTGGGAAGAACTTATACTAATGGGTGTAACCATTATGTTGTCCTTGAGTAGAGAAATGAAGGAGAAACGACAAATACTGTCCCTGGAAAGAAGACCATGTTGTGGCATCAAATACTGGAGCATATTGGAGAAAAGGGCCTTCAAAAACTACACGGTAAATGTATGGTTGAAGGTATTTCTAATTTCACTCCAGATTTTGATTTCTGTGAACATTGCATATATGGTAAACATAATCGAGTAAGATTCCCATCTGGTGCTACAAGAGCAAAGGGGATCTTGGAGTTGATACACAGTGATGTGTTTGGACCTGTTCCTGTTCCATCCCTAGGTAAATCTATGTATTATGTTTTATTCATAGATGATTTCTCAAGGAACACATGGATTTATTTTCTTAGAAATAAATATGAGGTATTTGACAAATTTAAAGATTTTAAGGCTCTGGTAAAAAATCAGACAGAGAAGAACATAAAGGTACTGAAAACATATAATGGTGGAGAATTCTGCAAAAATGAATTCAAAGAATTCTGTAAGACGTGTGGTATAGCAAGGAAGAAGACTACTCGATACACTCCTTAGCAGAATGGAGCTGCAAAAAGCATAAACATGACACTGATGGAAAAAGCAAGGATCATGCTTAGCAGAGCTGATTTAGGACAGGAATTATGGGCAAAGGNGGGTACAACATGTTACCTGGTCAATCGATCACCTTCATCAGTGTTGGATGATAAAACTCCACACGAGGTATGGTATGGAAAGAAACCCTCTCTTCAACATCTTAGAGTGTTTGGTTGTGATGATTATGTACATGTTCCAAACGAAAATAGGAGTAAGATGGATAAAAAGGCTGAAAAGTGTATCTTTATTGGTTATAAAGATAGTGTGAAAGGTTATAAGCTTTGGAACCCAGAAACCAAGAAGATTGTTTACAGTCGAGATGTTCTTTTCAGAGAGGTAAAAGATGTGTCCAAACAAGAATTCCTACCAACGCAAGACGAGCCTGAGAAAATAGAGCTTGAGTTGGATGATGCAAAATCTGAATCATATGAAGAAGAGGAGGTAGAAGAAGAATAAGAACCTCATACTCTAGTATTGAGGAGATCAGTAAGAGATAGAGAGAAACTAGAAAGGTATAGTCCGCCTGATTTTCCTTCCAATTTTGCTTTATCTATTACTAATGATGATCCCATAACTATCAGGGAAGCAGTGAATTTAGAGGATAGTAAACTCTGGAAGAAGGCCATGGTTGAAGAAATGGATGCCTTGGATAAGAATGAGGCATGGGATATAGTTGAGTTTCCAGCTGGAAGAAAATATGTTGGTAGGAAATGGTTTTTTAAGAAGAAGTTTAATGCACAAGGCAAAGTGGAGAAATACAAAGCTCAGTTAGTAGTGAAAGGTTATTCCCAGGTAGAGGGAATTGACTTTGGTGAGATTTTTTCTTCTGTTTCTAGGTTAAATTCTATTAGATTTGTTTTATCTATTATTGTTTCTTTTGATCTTGAAGTGGAACAGATGGATGTGAAGACAACATTCCTACATGGGGATCTAGAAGAAGAAATCTACATGAAGCATCCATAAGTCTTTGTAGTGGAGGGAAAGAAAGAGCTGGTATGTAAGATAAAGAAGTCACTATATGTTTTGAAGCAATCACCTAGCATGTGGTACCAAAATTTTGACACATACATCCTTGGATTGGGATTCGTGAGAAGCAAGGATTATCACTGTGTATATTCCAAGTAGGTTAGTAATGACTTCATTTATGTAGTGTTGTATGTTGATGACATGTTGTTGGTAGGAAATAAAATGGATGTTATCAAGGAGGTGAAATCGCAGCTATCCTCTAAATTTTACATGAAGGATCTTGGTGCTGCTAACTTCATTCTGGGAATGGAAATTAAAAGAGATCGTGTAAACAGGAAACTCTAGTTGAATCAGAGAAAATATGTTGAGACGATATTGCAGAGGTTTAATATGCATAAGTGTAAACCATTCAAGATTCTTATTCCTATAGGTGTAAATTTATCTACAGATAAGTGTCCCAAGACAAGGGAAGAAGAAGAGGACATGTCCCATGTTCCATATGCCAGTGCAATTGGCAGTTTGATATACGAAATGGTTTGTACTAGACTGGACATTGCACATGCAGTGGGATTTTTGAGAAGGTATATGTCAAAACCAGGGAAGGAGAATTGGACAACAGTAAACAGGGTCTTCATGTATTTGTGTGGCACTACCAATTATAGATTGTGCTACCAAGGAAGACTATGATTGGATAGAGTTGTGGGCATACATCGCTTTGTTGATACAAACTGGGTTGGAGATCTAGATCGCAGAAGATCTACAAGTGGGTATGTGTTTAACCTATTTGGAGGAGAAATCAGTTGGATGAGAAAAAGATAGGTTGTAGTGGCACTCTCAACTATAGAAGCTGA
>JASDQU010307197.1:89651-121830 GCA_032191745.1 Picea mariana
TCCCTGGCTACTTTCCTACTCTAAAATTCATCCTACGCTATCTTAGTCTAGTCGCATTCCAGATCCGAAGTGGAAACTCCTGTTTTATTTACAATTTCAAAACTTTTCCTCAAAGGGTAAAATTAGGCATCGGTTCTAGTGTGCCTCTAAAGGTGAATTTTTGGCACTGAGTGGAGGCGGATTATGAAATCAGTTGCAACTACCCACGCAGAAGTTCTGGAAGAACTCTCACATGTAGAGTGGTCCCGCCTCTATGCGCTTGCCAATGATGCTCCTGCATCATACTCCCCTTGACAAAAATTCATGGACTCCTCTCCATGAGCTCCTCTACTGATTTTCCCTGCTTCTTGATAGTAGCCTCAGTTTCCCAACTAGCATCTTCGATTGGGTGGCCTTTCCATTTGACTAGATACTCAAAATAGGTTTTCCTTCTGGTCTTCTTGCCAATCCTCTGATCAACAATTTTCTCCGTCTGTGAATTTTCTGCCACAGGCATCTGTTTCTCCCACTGAATCTTTCCTTGATCTTCTGACCCTTCTGTGTCATCTTTCCTGTAAGGGTACAGGTCTGAAACATTGAATATGGGTGAAATACCCACACCATATGGCAACAAAATCTCATAGGCATTTGCATCAAACTTCCTCAAGATCTTACAGGGTCCTATCTTCTTCATCTTGAATTTGTTATATGTTCTCCTAGGGAACCTTTCCTTCCTGAGATGTGCTAAAACCTTATATCCCACTTCAAATTGAGGTTCCCTGTGATGTTGATAAACTTTGTGCTTATATTTATGGTTAGAACTCTGTAATTGTTCTTTGATATGACTATGGAGTTTCTGCATCTCTACAGCAAAATCCTCTGCTCCAACACTCCTAATCTCACCTTGTTCCAAGTCTCTCAACTCAGACACTCCCCTGGGTTGCATTCCATAGAGTATTTGGAATGGGATCCTTCCAGTGCTCCTGTTTGGTGAGTCATTGTATGCAAATTCTACTTGTGGTAGAATTTGATCCCACTAGTTATGGTGTTCAGTAACCAGACATCTCAATAAGTTCCCCAAACTTCTATTTACCACCTCAGTCTGCCCATCTGTTTGAGGATGGTAAGTTGAGCTGAAGGACAAATCTGTCCCCATATTCTTCCACAATGTCCTCCAAAAGTGACCAACAAATTGTGTGTCTCTGTCTGAGACAATGCTCCTGGGTAGACCATGAAGTCTCACAACTTCTTTGAAAAACAAATTTGCAACATGTGTTGCATCACTAGTCTTCTGGAATGAGATGAAATGTGCCATTTTTGAGAACCTATCCACCACCACAAATATGGAATCGAATCCCATTTGTGTTCTTGGCAATCCCAACACAAAATCCATTCTTATTGCATCCCAAAGCCTCTCTGGTATTGGCAATGGTTGATACAATCCAGTGTTCTGTCTTTTCCCCTTTGCATGTTGACAGATCCTACATATGTTTACAAATTTTATCACCTCTGTTCTCATACCTGGCCAATAGTATGAACTGCTCAACTGTGAAAACGTTTTATCATGGCTGAAATGTCCAACCAATCCTCCACTATTCTTCTCCTTCAGAAGATTGTCCCTCATTGAGAATCTTGTTATGCACAATTGATTTCATCTGAACAACAATCCTTCCTAAACCATATACTCTATCCACCGAATTCTAACTCTTAGTACATGGATTTTACATGCTTCGTAGGCCTCCTTGAAATCTATATCATCATGATACATGTCTATAATGTGTTCAAACCCTAAGGTCTTCACTTGAAATTCCTGCATGATCAAACATCTCTTGGTTAATGCATCAACAACCTTGTTAGCATTCCCAGCAATATGTTTTATGACAAAAGTAAATTTTTTCATAAATTCAACCCATTTTGCATGCCTCTGATTCAATTTTTCTTGTCAAGTTATGAATTGTAATCTTGCTTATCACTGTATAAGGCAAACTCTTGCGGGACGAGATAATGCCTCCATTTCTTCAAAGCTTGAATTATGGCATAGAATTCCTTGTTAAATGTGGATTATTTCCCCTTAGTATCATTCAACTTCTTGCTGAAATAGGCAACAGGTTGACTGTCGTGACTCAGAATTGCTCCTATTGCAACCCTACTTGCGTCACACCTTACCTGAAATGTCTTCTCAAAATTTGGCAAGACCAGAATTGGTCATTCTGTTATCTTCTCCTTCATCATATTGAACCTCTTTTCGGCCTCCTCTGTCCATTTAAAATATTTGTGTCGCTTCCTTACTGTATCCATCATGGGTGCACAAATCCCACTGAAGTCTCTAATGAAATTTCTATAAAAACTTGCTAAACCATGAAAGCTTCTTACCTCGAACGTGCTCCTTGGTGATGACCATTCTCTGATCTCTTTCACCTTCTCTAGAACCATCTTCAGTTCATTCGAAGAGATCATGAAACCCAAATAAATGAGTTTTGTCTTCATAAAAGAGGACTTCTTCAAATTGATCAACAACTTCTCCTGTTGTAGCCTCCTCATTACTAGCGTTAGGTGCCTCAAATGCTCCTCTTTAGTCCTGCTAAAGATCAGTATATCGTCCAGATATACAACCATGAACTTGCCAATGAAATCTTTCATAATTTCGTTCATCAGCTTCATAAAAGTGCTCGGGGCATTTGTTAAGCCGAATGGCATAACCAACCACTCATATAGACCGTCATTCATCTTAAAGGTTGTTTTCCGTTCATCACCTTCTCTCATCCTGATCTGGTGATATCCACTTTTCAGATCTATCTTAGAAAAGAAATTTGCTCCACTTAAGCAATCCATTAAATCATCCATTCTCAGTAAAGGAAATCTGTACCTGATGGTGATCTTTTTGAAGGCTCTTGCGTCTATGCACATTCTTCATCCTCCATCTTTCTTTGGGCTTAACACAGTTGGTACTGCGCATGGGTTCAAACTTTCTCTGATCAAACCCTTATCCAATAATTCTTGGACTTGGTTCTTCACCTCCTCATTTTCTCGAGGTGTTAATCTATACACTTCCTTGTTCGGTAGGCTTGCTCTTGGTATCAAGTCGATATGATGATTGATACTCCTAATGGGTGGAAATGAGTTTGGCAACTCATCCACCACTATATCAACAAAATTATCCAGCAGCTCCTGAACTTCTTCAGGCAAATCATCCATTGATGTACTCTTAAGGATGAATCTGGGCTTCCTCACCACAGTGAACTGCATCTCCTATTCTTCCTTGGCTTCTTTCAGGAGTTCCTTCCCACTCATGAGAATTATTCTTGTGTTGGCTTCCTCTTTCTCTCTCTTCTCCTCCATTGGCAACAACATATGCGTCCTACCATTCTTCTCCAATGTATATGTAATTTTCCTTCCATCATGATTGACATTTCTGTCAATTTCCATGGTCTTCCCAACAAAATGTGGCATACATCCATGGGAATTACATCACATAGGATTTCATATTTATATCCTCCTATTTTAATTTCAACTAGGCATTGTTTAGCGATTGTTATCTGGTGTCCTTTTTGCAGCCATGAGACTTTGTATGGCCTTGGATGTGCAGTTGTCTTCAGCTCCAATTTCTCCACCATATCTGTGGATACTAGGTTGTGAGTACTCCCACTGTCAATGATCACCTTGCATACTTTATCCTTAGTCTTGCAAGTTGTCTAGAAGAGACTGTTTCTCTACACTGTGTTTTCAATTTCTGCCTCTAGTTTTAAGAGAACTTTTCTCAACATTAGGGATGCTCCATCCTCTACTCCTTATTCCTCAACATCTCTTCGTTGTGCTTCTGAAATGTGAGCTTCTCCTCCTTCCTTCTTCTTCTCTAGACATTCCCAAGACATGTGCCTTGTCTTTCCACAGGCATAACATCTTATTCCTCCTCTGCCTCTTCCTCTAGAGGAGTTTCTTCCACCACCATGTCTCCCTCGTGAAACTCCTCCTCATTCTGAGTGATTGTGTGGTTTCTCAGCCTCTTCCTTAGATTGATGTGCTCTGTCATGGTTAAATCCATTGCTTTTGCTTGGGATCGATCTTTTACCCCTTCCTCCCTAGTTCTATTTTCTGGCCAGCTTCTCCTCTGCCTTCAGTGCAAACTGATTAGCATCTTCCACAATCCTGACTGAAACCATGCTGAGCTCATCTTGGATCTCATATCTCAAGCCATTTATATATCTAGTGACTTTCTCTTCATTTCTCTCCCATTGTCCAGTTCTAATGTTTATCTAGTAGAACTCCTCGGTGTACTCCTTGACTGTCATCCCTTTCTGTCTTAGGTTTTGTAGCTTCCTAAACAGATTGATCCGGTAGTCTTTGGGTATGAACTTAGCCTTCAGTTTGGCTATCATCCTATCCCAACTCTTTATCCTCTATTCGCCTTTACTTCTCCTCTCAGCTTTCATTTCGTCCCACCACAGTGCTGCATGCCCTTTTAGCTGGGTGACCGCCTTATTCACCTTCTTCTCCTCATCGACATATTCATAGTCGAAGTGTTTGTCCATGGACCTTATCCAGTCCAACAGTTCTTTAGCATCTAGATTTCCCGCATACATGGGGACCTCTATCTTAGCTCTGCCTCCCAATCTAGAAACTGCTCTCAACAAATGTTCTTCTGCAACATCCTCTCCTGCAGCTTCTTCAACCTCTTCACTTTCTGCATCATTGACATCCCCAACGTCAGGTGCTCTTCTCTGTGTTGCTTCCATTGTTTCCAATTGGGCACGAAGCTCTCACATCTCCCTCTCTACAGCACGGTTGGCTAAAGGCGGTTCTCATCTTCTTGGCGGCATTATGTTGACTATCTGTCACACACAGAGTACAACTTTGAGTTCTCTGTCTCCTTATTTTCCTCCTTCAACTAAAGTCTACAGACGAAAAAACTTAGGCTCTGATACCACCTAATCCAGACCCCCTATCGCTCCTCAGGGTTGTGCGACCTCCCAGTCAAGATCTTCTGGTTTGGGAGCCAAAATTGGCTCTTCTAGTTTGAAACTGGAACCCTTCGAAAACAAACACACACATGTCCCCCACAAATGCTCAGTTGGATTTTCCAAGCGCCAAGCGTGAGCCCCCACAGCACACGACCAAGAGTCATGACCTTGCGTTAATCCAAAAAAAGAACGCTTATCGAGGACCGGAGCTTCACAAGTCAATCATCCCGTCCCTTCATCCTTCAAACCCCCGGTTGCCGAAATGCCGAAATGTCCCAATGCCTATTCTTTTGGGTTTTCACATTTTGAGAAACCTGGGTGCAACGGATATCTCTACTCCTTGGAATCCCTGGTTGTTGAAATGCCGAAAAGGGATTAACAACTTTGGCTCATACTATTCCTCTGAAGGCTTTCAGGGTTTTTGCAATTCTGCGAGCTAGGACTCCACATCTCCTGACTTCTGGCCTCTCGAACACCCAGGTCCCAAAATGCCGAAATGACGATTCATGATAAAGTTCTACCATCTTTCGCGATTTGGGAAATCATGATGCAAGCATTCCCCCGCTGCCCTGTCTTTCGGATTCCCAGTTGCCGAAATACCGAAATGTCCCGTCACCTATTCTTTTGGGGTTTCGTGATTCGGGGAATCGTGATGCAAGGGCCCCACTCCTCTGTCTTCTGAATCTCCGATTACTGAAATACCGAAATGTTTTGGCGTTTTTTCTTTCGAGGTTTCATGATTCAGGGAATTTTGATGCAAGGGTCCCTCTCCCCTGCCTTTGGGATTCCTGGTTGCCAAAATACTGAAATGCTGAAGTGCCTAAAGCTCAAGGTGCTTGATCAATGGCTCACAATGCCCTCCAGATCTATGGTCAAATCCCCTCCCCGTCACTGACCTCCTCACAACTCCACTTGATGCAACAGTTTGCGGTATTTCTTGACTCTCGTCGAGAGTTCTCCACCGTCCGTTCAGATCTTCAAGATCTCCTCTCCTAGATCTATGCAGCGTTAAAGCATGCGCTTCTCCCTCAAATCAGACGGTCTCCAGGATATTCCACCATGATCCAATGCTTGAAAGCGTTCTTCCTCCTGAGATTTTACTCACTTTAGACTTAGAATATTTTCTAAGTCTTCGAATACTCGATCTTCATTCCTTCCAGGGAATGTGTTCTCGAATCTTGATAACACTTTCCGAAGCGTTATCCCTCCTGAGCTTCACCTTGTGCTGGCCTCGAATTCCCATGCACTCCTTGCATCTATGGGATTTCGATAGCTTGGATCCAAGGGGTTTCTCATAGAGAGATTCCTCCTGATCTCTTGATGTTCTCTCCTCGCTCGATGCACACCTTGTAGAGCTTCGATGAAGAGAAACAATTGAAATTGAAAAGAAACTCACAGTTCCATCCACTTGTTCACGTAAACAGAAATGATAGGAAAATGCACACAATTCACACACCATACATTTGGATCAATTTTCCATTTTGTTATATTCACAAGTGCCCAATGGCTACAGAATACATTCAGACTTACAGTAACTCAAAAACACTGAGATTTCCTGCTAACTCACAGTTTTTCTCTTACAGCTAATTTCTCTCTATATTCCAGCTCTTCTAACTGTGTGTGCCAACTTTTACATAACTCGAAAATGTTTCTAGGGTTTCCCCTAGCTACTTGCCTACTCTAAAATTCATCCTACGCTATCTTAGTCCAGTCGCATTCTAGAGCCGAAGTGTAAAATCCTTCTCTATTTACAATTTCAAAACTTTTCCTCAAAGGGTAAAATTCGACATCGGTTCCAGCGAGCCTCTAAAGGTGAATTTTTGGCGCTAAGTGGAGGCGGATTCTGAAATCAGTTGCAACTACCCACGCAGAATTTCTGGAAGAACTCTCACATGTAGAGTGGTCCCACCTCTGCGCGCTTGCCAACGATGCTCCTCAATCATAAATGAAGCCCTCAATCATGAACTGAAGTAGAATACCTCATCCGATTATTATCCTATTCAATATTAATCTTCCTTGAATCAATCTCCATTAACCTTATCCTTCTCCATGAGAAATCCATCTTTATATAAGGGAGAAAGATATGGTTGAAGATGTTAGGATGATCCCTCCAAATCAGAGAAGCGAGTAACATCCAAACCATACAGATGCCACCTCACCTTCTAGAAGATCCCCTTCTAGAACTTTCGTGAAACTTGAACATTTCTTAGTCTTTTGACATCGTTGCACCCTAGTTGTAGAGCAGCCTACGGAGACGTCGCAACCTAGCTTTAGGGAGGGGGGTGACAACCAGGGATCGTCGCACCTTGCATATGGTGCAGCCTGCAATGACCTTCCTTAATAGGGTTTTTAAGAAGAGAAAGTCAGTCACTTTCCTAATGAAGAAAGGCTCTTTTTGGAAACATGAACACATGTTGTCAATGGACCAATGGGGTGACCAAAATAATGTGTAACATTGGTTCCTATAGTCCCCATAAAGATACCTCAGATGAGACTTCACCTACTCGCAGGTGATGCCGAAAGGGCCGGTATCTATAGGGTTTTGTTGGAAAACTTACTTTGAACCCAGGTTCTTGAACCTACCTGCGTACATGTGCCAACAAATTTATCCCGATAAAATTCACATTTACCGAACTTTGCATTCAATTGATGTTCCCTAAGTGTCTGCAAGACCATTTTCAAGTGTTCCCCATGCTCTTGTTTGGTTTTTTAATAGATCAATATATAATATATGAACATTATTACAAACTTGTCTAGTTATTTTCTCAATACACTATTCATTAAACATACAAATGTAGTAGGTACGTTTGTTAAACCAAAATTTACCACTACAAGTTCATAGTGTCCATATCTAATTCAGTAAGTGGTTTTATGAATGTCCTCTTATTTAATTCTAACCTAATTGTATCCTAACCACAAATTCGTCTTAGAGAAAATATTATCTCTTCTGACTTGATCAACCAAGTCATCAATGTGGGGTAAAGGATATTTGTTTCTAATAGTCATCTTGTTAAGTTGGTTGTAATCAATGCACAATTAGAATGCTCCATCTTTCTTTTTAACAAAACAAATTGGTGCCCCCCACGGAGACATACTAGGTCTGATATACTTCTTATCCATCAGCTCTTGAAGTTGTATATTAAGTTTAGTTAATTTTGGAGTACTCATTTGGTAAGGCTCTTTAGACACCAGTGAAGATCCGGGTACTAAAATGTCTATGGTGAAATATATATCTAGTCTTAGTGGAAATCCTAGAATTTCTTCTGAAAATACATCCTAGAAATCTCTTAGTATTGGATCCTTGGCTAGCAAAGTTTCATTCATCTCTTCAATACTTTCAGATATGTGCACAACATAAATCTCACAAACATTCCTTGCATTTATTTTTAGTTGTAAATAAAAACATTTGTCTTATCGACACTCCCTATGGTATTCCTTTTACTGTTCTACTTTTATCAAAATCATCTAAATAGTTAAAAGTGTTGTCACGACATTTTACAATAGATGAATGTCTTTCTAGCCAATCCATGCCTATGAGTAAATCATAAGACACTAATAGTATAATATTATATCTATATTGGTTTCCATTCCATCCATATTTATTGTACAATCTCTTACCATTCAATAACATTTCTTTTTGTGCCTATAGCTAATTAAACTAGCTAAGATTTCTTATGTTTAAATTTTTACAGTTTACAACTTTCTGCCACTGTAGGTGAATTATAACTTAGACTTTCACCATGGTATATAATTATAAATGCATGTTTCTGATTTGTTATGCCTTCTATCTCTACCATGGAAGATTGATGGTCATCTTGTCAATTTTCCAGGGAAGCATTGATCTTATGAATACTTCGAGTGATCTCATTTACTATTGTTTCTTCCTGAATAATATGTTATCCCTTATTTATGTTTTTATTTAAAGGACAGTCTCAATATAAGTGATTTCCTTGCAACCCCAACACTAAAGAGGTGGCCTAATTGTCTCCCTAAATTTATTGTTCACCAAATATGTAGGTTTATCATTGTTATGAACTGATACACTTTGTTGTCCATTGAATCTCTTTCTCCTAACTGGTGCATTGTGTGATTGTTGTCGAGGATGCTTAAATTGTTTCTTCTTAGGATAAAATTTGTCGTTGTTTTTATGCTACCATGTTTTTGTATTTTCATACCTCTGTTTAAATTGAGTAAATCATAGTTTATTATGCTTTATTACTTCATCCATTGTATTTGGATTAATAAATTCAATTTTGTATTTATATTCTTGAGGAAAACAACTCGTGAACCATTGAACGTTTTCCTTCTCCTCTCTAAGGTAAGGTACCTATTGTTATGACATAAACTTGACAAGGTATTGTGAGTCTGTGGTTTCTACCTAGGCCTGTAATTTTTCCTGTTTCTCCTCTTTCGGTAGACCCAATCATATATTTTTCCTCTTGGCTTGTAGCTTTTCTATTGTTTGTTTCCACCCGTTTGATAGACCTATTTTTTATTGTTGGCTGCTTGAGAAATATCGGCCCTAAGATTTTCTGTTTTCTCTAAGGTCGGTCAATTTTCCCTTTACTGTTATCACTGATCCTTTTGTTTTCTCGAGCCCTTAGCAAGTCATCCAACGAGTCTTCACAGGCCACTGTCGTAAGCACCAAGAGCAACACTTAGAGTGGTCTAATATGGACTCAAATCAAGTGAGTGAAGAAAGATCATCTTTCAACGATGGAGATCCATTATATGGAGAGAATCGATGGCCATCGATTGATTGGGATCATACAGTTGCACCAAGTTTAGCATCAAATAGAGGTCCGAAATTGTGAGGCCGACCCTAACCATTGGTATCGGGAAGGATGTGTGGCGCATGATCAACATTTTACTGACTTGCAAAATGGAGAGCTCAAAGGGAAGATTCATGAAGACTCACGAAACGTGAAGTCGCAAAATAATTTGGGCTGTCTATTTCAGAGGGACGTGTGTCATATGATCTGAGTGATTGCGATTTCACGACCTGGATGGTTTGAGCATGGAGCACAATGTGAACTTGTGAAACGCAAAATCGCAACGCACCTAAAAGCTGGGTCGATGATCACAACCCAGGGTCATATGGAAAGTGGGGCCTAAGAAAGGTAAATGCATGATTGAGTGACGAGTGGTCGAAGTTGTTCGAGGGGATGATCGTGGTCGTCAAATTCGAGGAAAAATTGACCATCGATCCAGATGGGCCATTTTGCGGGAACGAGCATCAGGATATTTAAATCAAAGGGAGTGAAAACTCCCCAAATGCGAAAACCCAAGATTTCATGTGGATAAGAACAAGGTCACGGCCTGCAGTCACATGGGGCAAAGGAAAAGGAGCTGCACAAAGGATCAAATAGCTCAAGTTGGTCACAGAGAAAGATTTGCATGGCCTCGAGTCTCTAGAATTGACTCGAAGGAGTTGTGATCTCAGCTAGAGCATTCATGGGTGCCAGGCCTCATCCTGATCCTAATAAAAGTAGTTAATGAAAATGGGGAAGGTGGTTGAAACCTCGTTTCATCACATAAATGGAAAGAATGGAAAATATGGTCATGGGGGGCAGACTGTCATCCGAAAGTTCCCTGTCATGGATTTCCTTGTGAAGATCTGATCTTACGTGTGACAAAAGAATGCAAGTGCATCCTGATAGAAGAGGATGCATATGCCAAGCCTTTAATACAGTTTCTTGAACACACTTCTATAGGGAGGAATTTGGTTTGAGTATATATACTCAGTTTTTATATTTTGTAATGGTCGATTTTAGAGAAAAGATCCTAATTTGTAAAGTTTTAATAAACACTGTGTTTCTATAGTTATTCTTTGTAATCTAAGATTTCTTGTTTAATAACAGTCAGCTTTCTTGCACCCTCTTGTTTTCCTCTGATTGTGAAAGAGTTCATGATTGACTGATTCACTTGAATTATTGTGACTGCATTATGATGAAATTTTGATCATAGTGATGTTATAATTTCTTTCATTTCCTTTGAGACTTGAATTCAAGAAGATCTTGTGTCTAAGTTTTTCCTCATGGGATACTGGAAGATCTGATTTCTTCGGTAGGCCTCTACATTTTCTTGCCAAAGTCTTCCCCCTAATCACCTTTACCACAACCTATTGACTGAAATTAAACCAAAACCTCACCTACTTGTGCATATCAGTTCAGTTTTCTGAGTTAAGATGATATTTTCTTGAGACTGCACCCATTTGACCCTCTTATAACCAACCTGTGACATAAATTTGATGGGCACTAGGCTTACCTCTATTGCAATCTAGAGGTGACTTCTGGTGCTAACATTTCTGGTGTCATTTTTGGGGATGAAATTGAATATTTTTCCTGTGATTGAACAACAAAGCTTACTAGTTTTGCAGGTGCAACATAACTTAGTATATCAAAGATTGCAACTGTGCACCTGACGACTCCACTATGGTGATTCCACTATTTCATTTGTGGCTTCTAGAGGCAGACACACAAGGTCTACTCCATAGCTTCCTTTAGCAACACCTGATGTTGACCTAGAGAAAATTGTTAGAAAGGGAAGGTCCCCTCAAAAAGGTACTTATGCTGCTAAACCATGTATTTCTGATGATTTTCACTATCCTCCTTTAGAAACTCTGATATCTCCTTCTCATTCACCTATTATACCGTCTGTTGGAGTTTCCCGAAGTTTAAAGTTTGGGAGTGTTCTTGTTGAGTTTTCCCCTCCTGGTCTAGGTTTGGAGGGAGAAATCCTTGTCACTCCTCTCTCTCCTAAAGTTGTACCTTGGTTTAGACCCTAGACCTCAGAAGAGTTTCCTAATCTGGGTTTTATTACTCCTCTCCTTTTAGAGTTACTAATTTTGCAGAAGGGGAATCCTCTTTTTCTTCAAGCCCTATAGCCTTTTCTCCAAATATTTTGTTGTTTTCCTTTCCTCTCGGAAGCTCAATTCCAACCTCCCATGTTTGAACCCTTTCCCCTCCTAGTTCTCCTCCACCTATCATCCCTATGGTAGGTGTCAATCCTATTAGGAACATAATGGATGCCATAGTGGTTGCAAGATATACCCCTCTAGTCCTACCTCATCCAATGAATGCTCTCCCTACTGGAGATTACCTAAAGTTTATTCCCAAGTTCACGGGAGAGGAAAACATAACTACCGAAGAACACCTTGCTACCTTCTACAATTATGTAGACAACCATAATATTGAAAGCGAGAATGTTTGGATCAGAGTCTTTTTCCAGAGCCTTGATGGTGAGGGTAGAAAATGGTTTAGAGGGTTGACCCCTGAATCCATTACTGGGTTTGAGACCCTAGATGATGTTTTATTGAGGTAATGGAGGGATAAAAAAGACTTTATGTATTATATCACATAATTTAGTTCCTTGAGGAGAAAACAGGGAGAAAATGTCTCCGACTTCTCCAAAATATTCAATAAAATGTACAGTAAGATCTCTGCTAAGATAAAGCCTACAGGAGATTCTGCCAAAATTACTTACGCTAGCGCTTTTGACCCTAATTTCTACCTCATGTTGAGAGAAATAAAAGGTACTTCCTTGGCTCATATGCAAGATGCATCCCTAGAAGTAGAATCTAATGTATTGGCAATTAACAAACTTAGGAATAAAGACGACAGAGGGAGAGGGAGGGTTGAGGACTAAACCTCTGGTTCTTCTGCATCTCACCCTCAAGTAGATGAATTGACCAAGATGGTGAAGTCCCTGTATGCAAAAATGGAGAAGATGAAATTCGAAGGGAAGCAAGGTTATAAGAATTTCCAAAATGTTGATAACAAAGCCATCTTTAGAAGACCAAAAAATGCCCCTCAAATACTCTCGAGAGAGCCCAGAAAAAGAGAGAGGGATGATCAGAAAATCCAAACACCTCTCCAAAATAATCTAGTTGCTGATGAAGAGAGGGAGGAAGATCTTGATCCTGAAATCCATTGTCTTGGAGACACCTCCCCATTTTCCCATTTGACTCAATCTACATACGAGGAATCCCTCATGAATAGTCAAATAAATGAGCTAAGAAAGGGTGACAGGGCCAATAGTAGTCCAATAAATACAATCGTAGGTCTAAGAAGAAATAAGGGAAGTTCGACATCCCTGATCATCCTTCCAGAGTAGAGAAGCCTGCTAAATATGTAGAAAACTGAAGCAAAGAAAAGAAAGCTTAGAACCCCTCACCGATAACCAAATACCCTGTCTCAGAAGTGTGAGACGTTTTGAAGCCCCTTTCCTCCTTCAACTTTGAGCACGAAATTCAAAAGATCAAAATCATTGTTCCCCTTTCAGAGCTAGTCAAGCATGAAGATTTCAAAAAATCCCTCTCTAAGTTGTTGCAGTTTGAGCCATCTTTCCATTCCATAGACTCAGTAAATCTTCAAGATGAAAAGACAGCAATCATCTTAGGTCCTATGGTAGAACATATATATGATTCATCCTCTCCCTTCTATACATCACCAAACATACATGATAAGGTGTTGCATAACTGTTTGATGGATTTAGGGGCATCTCATAATCTTATGCCCAAAATTGTCATGGAAGAACTCGGGTTAGAATTCACAAAGGATTATCATGATTTGTGTTCTTTTGATTCAAGGAGAGTGCAATGTCTTGGGTTCATCAAAGATCTAGTCGTGACCTTGTTTCAACTACCCATGAAGAGCGTGATTATGGATATCATGGTGACTGATGTTCCCCCCAAGTTTGGCATGCTCTTGTCAAGATCTGGGATAAAAATACTTGGGGGAACCTTGCAGATGGACCTCACATATTCTACCATTCTAGTGTTCGGACGGGAGCATAGGATATTGTATAGAGAAGCTAAGTTGGCCTACATTATTAGTGATGAAGCAGACCCCACCAATCATCCTATATTTTCACTCGACACTGATTTAGGATCTAGTTTGTTACAACTCACTGACACTCTTGAAGCTCCTCTTGAAATCATAAAGAAGCCCATTTGTTTTCATGAAATACCTCCTCCAACTACTTCTGTGTGGAATATTTTCTTCAATGGAGCCTCTTCTAGGGAAGGTGCTGGTGTCATAGTGGTTTTCTGTCACCTTGTCAAGAAGCCATACCTTTGTCCTATAAACTAGAATTTGAAGCTACCAACAATGTGGCAGAGTATGAGGCTCTTGTTTTGGGTTTGAGGGCTGCAAAGGACATGGAAATTGAAGAGATAACAGTGTTTGGAGATGCTAAGTTGATTTTCCAACATATCAGAAATATTTATCAGGCCAAACACCCTCGACTGAGATCATATAGAAATGAAGTGTGGGATATGGTTGACAATTTATTCTCAGCCTTCAACATTTCATTTATTCCAAGAGAGGAAAATACTATCGATGATTCTTTGGTCGTCTCAGCGAGCCATTTCAGGTTCCCACTACCACCTAAGCTCAGGTATGATGTTCAGATTAGATATAGGCCCTCCATACCTAATAATATCAAGCATTGGAAAATGTTCGAGGATGATATTGAAATCAAAAGATTTCTTGAGTCGGTTGATGAGTTCTCCGCATTACACATTGATCAGGAGCATGATTCCGAAGGTGACCCTTCCCCTGAAGTATTTTTGAATAAAATTGCTAATCACCATATTGTTCAGCTACCTAGCAACCACATTCCAAAGGGACTAGTTCCTTTAGAAAGATTGTTCGATGGGAATGATGTGGCAATAAAGTTTAAAGGCCCAACTAAGGATGTTGATGTAGCTAAGTGCAATATTGGCACAGAGGACGATCTCAAATTCATCAAGATGTCAAGAAGCCTATCAAGGGAACAGAGGGTCGAGTATGCTAAGTTATTAAATGAATTCATTGGTGTGTTTCTTGGGTCTGTGAAGAACTCAGAACATACAACACAACCTTCATTGAGCATAAGATCCCATTGAGAGAGGAGGCCAAACCATTTAGGCAAAAATTAAGACAAATGAATCCTATGTTGTTGTCTATTATGGAAAGGGAGGTAAAGAAGTTTTTGGACACCCAAATCATTGTCCCTTTGATATATTCTGAATGGGTAGCCAACCTGGTCCCGGTGAGAAAGAAAAATGGAGAAATCAGACTGTGTGTTGACTTTGGAAATCTGAACAGAAGCTCTAAGAAGGAAAATTACCCTTTTCCAAAGATGGAACACATATTGCAAAGGGTGATAGGTGCATCCATAATCTCCATGATTGATGGATTTTTTGGCTACAACCAGATATCTATCCTGCCTAAAGACAGAGAAAAGACAACCTTCACCACTCCTTGGAGAACATTCATGTATGCCAAATTGCCCTTTGTATTGATGAACACAGGAGCTACCTTCCAACGAGCCATGGACATCACATTCATTGGATAAAGAGATAAATTTGTGGTCATCTATCTGGATGACATAACAACCTTCTCCAAATATGATAAAGAACATTGTCAACATTTGAGAAAATTCTTCTCGAAATGCATAAGGTTTGGTCTCTCCCTAAATCCCAAGAAGTCTTCATTTTCTATGCAAGAAGGAAAATTGTTGGGACATAATGTATCAGTCGAGGGGTTCAGGATCGATCCAATAAGGGTGGAAGATATTCAATCTTTGTCAGTTCCTAGGTCCAAGAAGGAGGTTCAGTCTTTCCTAGGCAAAATTGATTTTCTGAGAAGGTTTGCTTCAAATTTTGTTGAATTGGTGAAACATATCACCTCCATGCTTAGGAAAGGGAATGAAGTAAAATGGATTGTTGAGCCCAGAGAATCCTTCAACCAAATAAAAAAATAATTGAATGAGGCACTTGTGCTGATCAATCTTGATTACTCCAAAGATTTTTTGATTTTTTCTTTTGATTCTTTTGATACAATGGCAGTTGTTTTATTGCAAAAAAATGTTGAAGGGATGGAGAAGCCTATTTCATTTTTCAACAGAGCATTAAGAGATGTAGAGGCAAAATATGACATCATGGAGAAACAAGACTATGCCTTGGTAAGGGCTCTCAAAGATTTTATAGTTTATGTTCTGCATTCAAGGGTTATTGCATATGTCCCTTCAAATTCTATGAAGGACATTCTCATCCATCATGACATAAATGGACAAAGGAGCAAGTGGATTGCCAAAATCCTTGAATTTGATCTGGAAATAAAACCCACCAAACTAGTTAAAGGTCAAGGTTTAGCCAAGTTGTTAGCTGGATCTAATTGTAAATATTTGGGGGTTAACTTCATCAACGCTTGATCAAGAGATTAGTGAGCTAAGTTGTCTGATAACAACCCTCAGGACATCCCTTCATTGGCAGGATGCGCTTGGTATAAAAATATTATATGTTTTTTGCAAGAGTTAAGGCCTCCTGACAGTATGGGAAAAAGAAAGGCAAGATCTCTTAAGCTCAAAGAAATTAAATATTTCCTTATTGAGTAGGTTTTGTATTGGAAGGACCCTCTGGGAGTGCTTCTGATATGTTTAGACCCACTAGAGGCCCAAAAGATCATGCTGGATTTCCATAGTGGCCTGTGTGAGGGACATCACTTCTGGAAAACCACTTCCTACAAAATTCTTAGGGATGGGTACTACTGGCCTACTCTATTCACTGGCGTCTGTGCGAAAATTAGGGCATGTATCAAATGTCAGAAATTATCTGGGAAGCATCAGCTCAAGTCCCTGCCATTGAAGTCGGTACTAGCTCCAGGACCCTTTCAGCAGTGGGGCCTAGAATTTATTTGGGAAATTCATCTTGCTTCAAGTGGTCAGAACAAATGGATTTTAACTACAACAGATTATTTCACCAAGTGGATAGATGTTATCCCCACAAGGAGCGCTTCTCACAAAGAAATCATTGGTTTTCTTGAATATATTATGGCAAGGTTTGGTTGTCTGAACAGAATTGTCACTGATAATGCTACATCCTTCAAGGCTGAACCATTGATCAAGTTACATGAGCAATTCAGAATTGCATTTATTAACTCTACCCTGTATTATCCACAAGGCAATGGATTGGCAGGGTCCTCTAAAAAAAGCATGATCAAGATCATCAAATGACTGTTAGAGGACAACAAGAAAGCCTAGGACTCAAAGCTCAAATTTTGTCTATGGGTTGATAGAGTGACAACAAAGAGGTCCCTGGGTATCTCTTCTTTCCAACTTGTATATGGGACTGAGGCCATTTTTCCTTTTCACGTCACCCTACTAGTGTCAAAATTATTTCAGGACTACCAAGGAGAGCGTGACGATATGATCAGAAGAATTCATCAACTGGTAGAAGTCGAGCAGACTAGAGAGCGGGTGATGGACAAAGAGCATGGCCGTCAGTAGAGAATTAAGCAGACTTTCGACAAGAAATTTAGAAAAGAGGACTTCCAGTTGGGAGATATAGTACTCAAATGGGACGCACCTAAACAAGACAAGGGAAAGGATGGTAAATTTGAATCTCTTTGGATAGGTCCCTTCACGATTTTTGAAGCGTTTCCAAACAACACTTATAGATTGTAGAATTTGGAGGGTAACACAGTTTTTAGTGGCCCTGTAAATGGGCACTTCCTAAAAAAGTTTTTTGTTTAAATCCGTAGTCATCTTTCTACCATTGTAAATATTGTTCATGTTTTATGTTTATTTTGTTTTTAATAGGAGACTCCATAACCCAATGTTAAGGCACTAGAACTTCTTGTTCTTGGAAGCTCGCACGGAGCATTCCATCCCATGTAGAGCCAAATGTTATAACATAAACTTGTCAAGGTCTTGTGAGTCTATGGTTTCTACCTAGGTCTATAATTTTTCCTGTTTCTCCTCTTTTGGCAAACCCAATACTAAGTTTTTTCTCTCGGGTTGTATTTTTTCTGTTGTTTGTTTCCACCCGTTTGATAGACTTGTTTTTCATTGTTTGTTTCTTGAGAAATATCAGCCCTAAGATTTTATGTTTTCTCTAAGGTCGATCACTTTTCTCTTTACCACTATCGCTAATCCTTTTGTTTTCCCGAGCCCTCGACCATTCATGCAAGTAGTCTTCACAGACCACCGTCGTAAGCACCAAGCGCAACACTTAGAGCGGACTGATATGGACTCAAATCAAGTGAGCGAAGAAAGATCAACTTTCAACGGTGAAGATCCATCAGATGGAGTGAATCGATGGCCATCGAGTGATTGAGATCATACAGTTGCACCAAGTTTAGCCTTAGAGGTCTGAAATCATGAGGCCGACCCTAGCCATTGGTATCAGGAAGGACATGTGGCGTAGGATCAACATTTCGCTGACTCGCAGAATGGAGCAGTCAAAGGGCATAGTCATGAGGATTTGCGAAATGCAAAGTCGCGAAATAATCCGGTTCATCCATTTCAGAGGGACACGAGTCATCCGATTCGAGGGATCGTGATTTCATGACCCGGGTGGTTTGAGCATGGAGCAAAACGTGAACTCGCAAAACGCGAAATCGCAATGCGCCTAAAAGTTAGGCCCAAAATCACAGCCCAGGGTCATATGGAAAGTGGGGCCTAATAAAGGTAAGCGCCTGATTGAGAAACTAGCGACTGAATTTGTTCAAGGGGATGATTGTGGCCGTCATATTCAAGGAAAATTTGACCATCGATCTAGATGGGCCATTTCACAGGAACGAGCATCGGGATATTTAAATCAAGGGGAGTGAAAACTCCCAAAATGCAAAATCCTGATATTTCATGTGGATAAGAACGAGGTCACGGCTCGCGGTCACGTGGGGAAAAGGAAAAGGAGTTGCGAAAAGGATCAATGCACTCGAGTTGGTCACAGGGAAGGATCTACATGGCCTAGAGGCACCAAAATTGACTCAAAGGAGTTGTGAGCTCGCCTGGAGCATTCATTGGGTGTCAGGCCTCGTCCTGATCCTAATAAAAGTAGTTAATAAAAATGGGGAAGGTGGTTGAAACCTCATTTCATTACATAAATGGAAAGCATGGAAAATATGGCCGTGGAGGGCAGACTATGAGCCGAAATTTTCCTGTCATGGATTTCCTTTTGAAGCCCATACCGATCTAATCTTGTGTCTAACAGAAGAATGCAAGTGCAACCTGACAGAAGAGTATGCAGATGCCAAGCCTTGAATACGGTGACCAGAGAACATTTATGTAGGGAGCAAGTTGCTTTGAGTATATATACTTAGTTTTAATATTTTGTAATGGTCGATGGTAGAGCAAAGATCCTAATTTGTAAAGTTTTAATGAACACGCTGGTTCTCTGGTTATGCTTTGTAATATGATATTTCTTGTTTAATGACAGTCATCTTTCTTTCTCCCTCTTGTTTTCCTATGATACTAAAAGAGGTCATGATTGACTGATTCAATTGAATTATTGCGACTACATTATGATGAAAGTTTGATCATAGTGTTGTTATAATTTATTTCATTTCCTTTGAGACTTGAACTAAAGAAGATCTTTTGTTTAAGTTTTTCCTCCTGGGCTACTGGAAGACCTGATGTCTTTGGTAGACCTCTACATTTTATTACCAAAGTCTTCCTCCTACTCACGTTTACCACAACCTACTGACTGAAATTAAACCAAGACCTCACCTGCTTGTGCATATCAGTCCAGTTTTATGAGTTAAGACGATATTTTCTTGAGACTGTGCCCATTTGACCCTCTTATAACCAACCTGTGACATAAAACTGATGGGTACTGATGCTTACCTCTGCCGCAATCCAGAGGTGACTTATGGTGCTAACATCTATCTCATCAGATTCACAAATTTTGTGAAAAAATATTTAATAGACATATATCCTAGTTTAAGATCATGGAACTCCTTATCCTTTTCATCACAGTATAATTCTATTAAATATTTTTGTTTAAAATATTTATTGAATATTTTCTAGTTCAACTCACTACTCATGATATTCTTAATTGTTTTTGTATCCTTCCACCAAATAACATCTTTTCCATTTAGTTGATAGACAACTAACCTAGCCCTCAAGTGTTTTGGGTAATTGTAGATTTGGAAGTATTTACTCATGTTCGAAGCCAATATTTTACTCCTTCCTCGGACTCACCATCAAAACTCGGTGGTCTTGTTTTCTTGAATTCTCCAAGTAATTGTTTCTCTTGTCATTTCCTTTTCTTATTTTTGGGTATAATTTGATGTAAATTGCTACTGTCTGAATTATCCTAAATACTTTCTTCATTTATTAACTTTATTTTATCACTTTTTTCTTGGTAATCCTTATGCTTGTGTGACTCTTCATTGGAAAGTTCATTTTTAGCATTACTAGAATTTTTTCCTATATGTTTTATCTATTTCATATCATTCATTTTCCTAAGAAGAATCTCATTTACTCTTCCTGTTATTACTAGCCTTGAGTAGCTTTTCATTATCTTTCTTGATACTTTGTAATTATACTTTTATGATATGCATAGTTTCCAATAGTCCTATAGATGTATCTTGAAGTTCCTCACTGTTTAGTTCCACATACATCCATGGTTCACTTGATGTTGATTTACCAGGTTCTTCAACCATGATACTTTGTTATGTCATAGTGTTTAAACTGTGCTCTGATACCATTTGTAACATCACCAAACCTTCAAAAATTTAAAAACAAAAAAGTTTCATTGTCAAAAGTATTATCTCATAAAGTTATAATTAAATCCTTATGATATAACTTCATTTGTAAGGGATAAACCTCATGAATTACAATTGTACAATGTTATTTATCTAATTTTCATGGTTTTTCCATGAAGGAGTACTTCATTCGAAGTTCTGGTACTAATCGCCAACAACAATTGGAATAAATCCTCTTCACAAGTATAAAAAGTTGTTGCACTCTATAATGAAAATAGTCACATCTTATTACACCAATTACTCACACTTTGATTCATGTATCTATTTTAGATTATAGCTCTTAAAATATTTTCTTCATATATATATATATATATATATATATGCAAATACATTGTATGCAGTTGTTTTTATTGTAAATTATTTATTACTCTATCATGGTGGATCAAATCCACATACTCTTGTCAAATCAACGTTAACACAACGTTGCCATAAGTATAATGTATTGAATCTAGGGTTACCTTTTCATCCATGGCTCTCGAACTTTGGTTCTTATGCATTTTCAATCAAAATATTTAACACCATAGATTTGCTTCTACTCTCATTTATTATATATCAATTTTTCCTATAGCCATACCTTGTTAAATCGTCATTTAGTCTCAATTTGCATTATGGTAGCTCGAGTTAACAACTAGTTGGAACTTGTCCATGCTTGGCGCCATTAATTTCTCGGTAACTACCTCTGACAGTAACATCTAGTTTTAATGCTGCATGGGAACTTGAAACCCAACTCTAACCCAACCCAACTATACAAGGATTCCTCAAAACCCTTTGGGCAAAGTCTAGTCCTTGAGGACGTTGGAACAGGTTCTTGACTCAAAGTGTAACCTGACACAGAGCCGAATTCATCGTGGGTTGAATATGAAGTTGGATACCATGCCTATGTTTATGAAATCACTATTCATTCTATAAGAATAAGATATTTTCCTTATAATTTTTAAATTTCGTTTATTCTTGGTGACTTTAAAGAACAAATATGAGTTGGTGTTTAATACACCAGTCTCATGATTATACTTATTCATTTAATTGGTTTATTACCAACATCTAGAGTAGTTTTACCTCTATTTTGGTGATGGTCGAGGATTTTGTTTGATGTAAGGATTATAGTTTTGTTGTTAAATTCGAGTCCAATGACATAGTCGTCGGATCTAGGGTTTCGAAACAAATACCCTGAAATCTTTTAAGCTTCAAACTTTGATAAGAATAAAAAATAAACAAAATACCTTTTATTTTATTGGACATCTTGTTTGAATGTTTAAAATTCATATTATTTCTTTGTATAGACTGGTTACATAATGTATTCATAGGAACACTTTTTCTCCTAAATTGTTATATTTTTATTTCCAAGTTACTTCAAAATAGAAACCATTCTTTTATTATCACAATATATTTTCAGTCTATAGATAAATGCACCATTTAAATTATTTTATACTCAATATTCTTTTATTATTTTGTACAACATCTCTTTGAAAGAAAGCAATGCTTGGAAAATAAATATAATATATATACCTATAAATATTCTATACTTCTATTGTACATAACCATGGATTCTCATTATCTAAGTATAATAAGGTTTTGGCATGAATAGTATTCTACAATTTATTCTATAATGATTTTTCTTCTTCTTTTGTATTGTTTATTAAATATATTTTCTTTTAAAAATATAACATGCTACACTATAGAGGTATGAACATTTCTTACTGCAACAAGACTAATAATAAAAAGAATACATAAAATGTCTATATCTAGTTATACCATCATTGTGGTTTTTATAATTATCCTTTATTGTACTATTTACCATTCATCAATAAGTATAAAGAAAATAAACATATATGAGCCTGCTTCAAAACTCGAGAAACAAAATGAGTAGAGAACCAATTCCTCCCAAGCATACACATGAACAACCAATATTACTTGTTCTTGTCACCCCTGAGCCTAAATCATTATTCCATAGGGACTAAAAACTATATAACCTTCTCTAAGTATATCAGAGTTTTATTCTCTCATAACCATCAAACTCAATTTCCTCACAAGTACTCAGCAACATCCTTCCTCCTCTATACTTTTATAAATATCTTGCCTAGGCTTTTTTCAAGTTATCTTCATTCCTAACCCTAGGGAATCTTCTTGGCCTAACGTTTTTCTAGTTTGTTCCCTCAAATCCCACGCCTTTGGGAGTAGGGATCCTCTTGTCCCATAGGCAATAATTACTCTAGTGGTTTTTATCCCTTTTAGTCACCCATGGAATAATGATTTACTCTTTATAACTAGATTCTCTAATCAGTTTGTTTCTTGTCAATTAAATATATTAAAAATAATATTTACAAAAACATTCATAATCATCAATGTTTATGATGATATAATTTCAGATAAGTATTTTCCAATATAACTATAAAATTAAAATGTTTAAATGTTTGTAAATTGAGTGACATTAAAATAGATAGAAGAAAAGAGAGAAAGGGTGGAGAGTGGGGGAGAAATAGGGAGGGGGATACAATGAGAAAGAGAGGAAGGGTTATATGAAAGGAAGAGAGGGAGAGGAGAGAGAGATAAGGTGTAACGCCCCTAACCATCGACCCCTGCCAGGTAACGCTACCCAAATACTCTGTATTCTACAACTAGATCTGATACCAGTTTGTAACGTCCTCGGCCATCAACAGTTCAGGCAATGCCACTACGGAACATATATATATATATATATATATAACATGCATTTCTAATGAATTTAAAACAAATACAGAATCAAATGAAATTGATAGTATTTCCTACATGCAACGCAACAGATGATAACATTTCAAGAATCACAGACATGCATAATATACATAATTAAGAACATAAACACTACTTATATTTTAACTGGAGTAAAACCACCAAATGTGTGCAGACCTTCCATGAACCTCCCAGCCTTAGACCACACTTATCATCACTCTCAGCAGTACGTCACCCCCGATATGAGACTAAACTCCATCGAGAAAGGGATTCCTAGGCTAGGCAAGGTCAATAGGAAAGTTACACAATTTAAGAGGAAGGATTCTCTCCCAGGAGCCACTTATGCCCACTGCTCACAGACTCTCATTCCCCACATGTCTGTCCTACCCAAGGAGTATACACCTTCATCGTCAGACAGTCCATCGATTGCTCCACCTCCCTTACCTTGGGCTTCAGCTACAAGCCGAATCGGAATTCACAGAGCTTTGTAGCAGCTACGAGACTCCCTCCAAGAGAACTCACCTCCTCAGCACACTCTCTCACATGGAGAGAGTTGCTCACAGGCCTGGAAACCTTCTTCTTCAATCCACAACCACCTCTCTCACCTACATAGAGAGTTTCTCATAGGCCTGACAACCTAATTCTTCAACCAAGGGCTTGACAACCCACCTCTTCAAACCACAATAGCTAAGTCAGGTAAGGAAAGGGACAGATCAGTAAATTACAAAGGTGAAAAATGGTCACAGGTTCAACAATTGCAGAAATGGCTGGTTGCAAGCTTGCTCAGTGTGTGAGTGAAATTGTGAGGAGAAAATGGAGTAGACTGGTCTAGCCTATCCAAGATGGTGAAAGAGTGAGAGCCAAAACTCTCTGTGTGAACCCAGTCCGTGAGTGGCAATAACAATAATTTCCCCCTTAAGTATGCATGTGCCTAAGCTGAAACCTGTCACTCATGAAGCATGTTCCTTTCCATTTGGAAGTCATTCCCTCTTCCCAAAGGAACTTAGGATAAAAACATATCCTTCTAATCATCTTTTGGAATAATAATAAATTATTATTCTCTTGGACTTAAGCCCTTAGGCTAAGCCCATCTTTCCATCCTCTCATCCCCCTCTCCCTTGCCTAGGCTAGTGGAGCTTAGTCCCCCATATACTTCCTTCATGGTTGGTCTACACACAACAATGTTTTTATAATAATAATATGAATATTTACATATGAAAAACAAGCTCATAGCCTTTAACACCTAGGCTCTCCAGCCTACTAACACATAAGCCTAGCAGCTTATAATTGCTCGGCTCACCAACCTACTAACACATAAGCCTACAAGCTTATAATTGCTCGGATCACCAGCCTACAAAACATGTTTACAATTCATAATACAAATGGAGCTTGTCCTTGGGGTATTACAATCCCCTCTCCTTATTTTTGCATTGTCCTTAGTGCAACTTATTTACATAGCATCAACAAGATTTTCAAAATCTTTGAAAAGATGTTGGTATTCTTCTCGTATAGCTTCCTCATGCTCACATGTCGCGTCCTCGGGACCATACCAGGTCCACTGGACCTTTACAAGACTTATGGCTCGTTTCTGGAGTTGTTTTCTCTTTCGGTCCAATATGCACACCAGATGCACTTGCAAGACGCCTTCTTTCTCCACCTGAATCACAATCCAATCAACAACATGATTAGCATCAAGTATATATTTCTTAAGCAATGAAACATGAAAAACATTATGTACATTCATGGATGCAGGAAATGAAATCATGTATGCAACTGGTCCAATCCTTTCTAGGATTTCAAATGTCCCACAATATCAAGTTGCCAACTTGGAACAGTTTCCTTGCTTCAGGGAACTTATGTTGGCTTTCACTTTCAATAAAACATGATCACCCACTTTAAACTCCCCGTGGGTCCTATTCTTATCAGCATAACTTTTTTGCCTGTCTTGGGCAACCTTTAAATTCTTCTTAATCTTCAGCATTTGATCTTCCATTTCTTTGAGCATCTCTAGCCCAGCCACTGCCCTATCAGATGGGTTATCCCAACTTATTGGTGAGTTTCACTTTCTTCCATAAAGTTATTCAAATGGGCTCATCTTCAGGGATGCTTGATACCCATTGTTGTAGGAAAATTATACCAAGTGTAGGTAGCCTTCCCATTTAGATGGTTTGTCCATCACGTACATCCTTAGCATATCTTCTATCAATTGGTTCACTCTCTCTGTCAGAAACAATTGTCTTGGGAATAATGTGCAATCATGCTACTTCCCTCATATAGATATCGACAACATTAGCTTCCTCGTGAGTGGTCTTCAATGGAATAAAATGGGTAGCTTTCGTAATCTTATCTACCACCACCATGATGGAATCATGTTGCTTTCCGGTTCTGGGAAATCCTGTGATGAAATCCATTGTCACTACTTCCCATTTCCATTCAGGAATGGGAAATGGTTGTAGCAACCCTACTGGGTGCCTATGTTCATCCTTGACCTTTTGACACTCAATACATCTGGAAATGTTTTTGCAATTTTCTTCTTCATGCCTGGCCAAAAGTAATGCTTCTTGACTATTGCCACCGTTTTCTGATAACCAGGGTGCCCAAAATAAGGCATATTATGGACTTCCTTCAAGATCATTATTCTCAACTCTTGGGAATTAGGTACATAAATTATGTTTTTGTACAAGAGTGTTCCATCATCTTCCAATTTATAATTTTCAACTTTCTGTAGCATCTCACCTTGTTGTAGCTTTGCTACCAATTCCATGTACTTCAAATCTGCATTTGCATCTTCAAAAATTCTTCCTTTAATATCAATTTGATACATGCTAATGGTCATGGCATGTAGTTCATGCACTCTCCTACTGAGTGCATCAACCAATTTTTTCTCCTCTCCTTTGATATGCTTGATATCAAAGTCATACTCACAAAGGAATTCCAACCATATATTCTACCTAGCATTGAAGGTTGGATTTTCAAACAAATACTTCAGACTGTTATGGCCTATCCTCAGTTCAAACCTCCTTCCCATGAAGTAGTGTCTCCATTTCTTTAGGGCGTGCACTATGGATTCCAACTCCAAATCATGATTTGCATAGTTCTTTTCATGATCCTTCAACTTTTTGGATTCATAACATATTACAAACCTATTCTGGATAAGGAATCCTCCCAATCCTTCTTTGCATGCATATTTACACACTACAAAATATTCATTTGGATATGCAATCCTCAAAATTGGAGCACTAGTTAACAACTACTTCAATCGCTAGAAGCTTCTCTCACATTCCTTTGTCCATTGAAATTTATTTTCCTTCCTTTGCAAGGAAGTGATAGGGTGAGATATCCTTGAAAACCCTGCAATGAACCTTCTGTAATAGTCAGCTAGACCCATAAAGGATTTGAATTCTATCACATTCTTTGGCACTGACCATTCTCTAATGGCTTCTATCTTCTCAGGATCCACGACTATCCCATCCTTTGAAATGATATGTCCCAAATAGTGGATTCTATTTTGATAAAATGAGCACTTGCTCAATTTGGCATACAATTGGTTCTCTCCTAGAACTTGCAACACCATCCTCAGATGTTGTTCATTCTCTTCCTTTGACTTGGAATACACCAGGATGTCATCCAAAAATACTATGACAAACTTGTCTAGATATTCTTTGAATACACCATTCATTAGGCACATGAAAACAACGGGTGCATTTGATAACCCAAGTGGCACCACTATGAATTCATAATGACCATACCTTGTTCTGAAGTCGTTCTTTCTGATGTCTTCATCCTTTATCCTTACCCGGTGGTACCCTGACCTGAGATCTATTTTTTTAAATATCTTGGCATCCTTCAATTGATCAAAGAGATCATCGATCTTTGGCAAGGGATACTTATTCTTAAGTCACTTTATTCGGTTGTCTGAAATCAATGCACAATATCAATGTCCCATATTTCTTTTTCACAAATAGGACCGAGGCACCCCAAGGTAATACACTTGGGCATATATACCCCTTCTTCAGAATATCTTCAAGCTGTAATTGTAGTTCTTCCAGCTCTAGTGTACTCATTATGTAAGGATTTTTTGACACAGAAGCTTCTCCAGGCATCAGGTTTATAGAGAAATCAATATATCTCTTCGGGGGTAGTCTGAGTACCTCTTGGAATACATCTTCAAAATATTTTAATACTACATGGCCTTCAATATTTGACACCTTATCCTTAGGTGCTTCTTCCATATGAGCTGCAAATATTTGGAGTCCCTTCCTGTAACCCTTCTTCAACTGCATTGTTGAGATTTCTCTGACAATAACTGCCCTTAGGATTCCCTATACTTTCCTTGGGTTTCCTTCCTCATCCAAGAAACTGAATTCCTTGTTATGACAGTCTAATATGGCATGGTGTTGGTCCAACCAATCCATCCTAATTATACAGTCATAGGAACCTAAAGGTAAGATGTTCAATTCATCCCTTGTGCTCAATCCATTCATGTCCACTGGAGAGGAATTAACCAACTCAACAAACTTTCTCTTGGATCCTGTAGCCAGATGCACTAACCAATATTTTCCATGTTTTCTTCTTGGAAAATGAAAACTTTCCACCATTCTAGGATCTATATAACTATGACTAGCTCCTGAATCAATTAAAATAGTAATGGTTCGGTTGTTGATCATACCTTCAACTTCAATAATGTGTGATTGAAACTCATCTTTCTTGTTGTCTAGGGATGCATATATCCTTGGTATTCTACTGCCCATGTCCTCCACTGTCTCTTCCTGTTGAACATTGTGGACAACTCTCACTTTGTCATTTCTGTGGGGGGGGAATCTCTGTACCTATGATTTCCTTTACAACCCCAACATTCCATAGGTGGTTGTCTTGGCATTTTCCCACCTTCTTCATCCTTCTTGGGCTCTCTAAAACCTGGTTTTCCTTGAGGGATATTTCTGAAAAAGGATGGCTTAGTTCCCTTCTTCCTCTGATCCATCTTGAATTTTTTCTTGTCTTCCCAAGCCTTTTGGAGAGTGGGATTTTCTCTTTGTTTCCCATAGAATCATTTTTCTCTTCTTATAGTTTCTTCCATAGTCTTAGGATCATCATATTGGATATTTCCATTTATGGAAGGTGACATTCCACTCAGATACCTTTGAATTTTGATAGTCTCATATTTTATGAAAGGAACATACTTCAACAATTCCAAAAACCTTCACTCATATTCATCAATGGTCATGCTACCCAGCTTGATTTCAAATAACTCTTTCATCTTTCTGTCATAGTATCTCTTAGTCAAGTATTTCTTTTCGAAATACCTCTTGAATTCCTTCCAACTAACAGTTTTCTCTTTAATGTGTTGTACTTGAACAAGTTGATTCCACCACATGGATTCCTTTCCTTTCAGTTGATACATTTCAATTCTCCCTTATGCATGAGAGGAGTAATTCTTTAGTTGGAAATATTTCCTCATGCCAAGGAGCCATGTCTCAGCATCTTCCTCCTTCTGGTGTTCTCCGTCAAACGTAGGAGGCTTGATATTGTTCATTTCTCCCTTCAACTCATCCACTCTAGATCTCCTATGATTTCTGGTAGGAGATGGGATTGAGCTACAGTGTGCCCTTCTATTAGAGTGCTCTTGGGAGTGATGATGGTGTCTGCCAGCACTTCTTGATCTCCTCTTATCATCAGGGAATCCGTGACTTCTTGATTTACTTGAGTCACTCCCCTTATCCAATTTCTCTTCTATCCTTTCTAGACTATGTATCAACTTTATGTTGAATTCTCTTTGTTGATCCATGGCTTTCATGAGCTTCATGTTATCTACTCGGTGAGTCTGGACATATTTATGAAATCTTTCGATGATTTTCATCATGTTTCCCTCCTTATCTATCTCTTCTCGATGTCCATTAGAGTTTGATCCATCAACTCCCAAATGGACATCCATTCATTGAGTTTCATTATCTGAACTGGAAGCATTATGTGGCTCCTCCATTTAGGTTTGGTTCCGACAATCATTAACTCTGCAAACACAATGTGTAGTCAATCGAAATTTTTTAGGCCATCAATCCTTAACAAATTACACAGTATTCATAAACCAATCTGATTCAAAGAAAACTTTCAAATTCCATTTTCTGTGATTCTCAATCAATCAAGAATCCCCATAGATATTTCCTTTCTGAGTTCCTCTATGTTTTGCAATAATTTCCAAGAACTAGCCCCTTCCTCTTATCCCCAAACCCATGCAACCAAGGGTCATGGCCAAGAACTAGATCGATAGGCGCTTACTCTGTACCTATGACCTCTGGCTTCAAAATTTTTCAAATAACATCTCACAATATCTCGAAGTTTCGGATTAACGAACTCGTGAGGTAGGGTGGATCAATAGTTCACGACTACCCAACATCTAACACTTAACACCCACTGTGGAGCTTCAAGCATCTGAGCTCTGGGACTTCAGAGCTTCGAAGCTTTGGAGCTTTAGGACTTTGGGATTCATAAGTTCCATCAACACACCTCACTTCTCCCGAACCGTTAATCTCTGAACACATCCATGTCAACTTTGGTGATGTCATTACGTCTTGTCACCTTGGCATTATGAAACTTTTGAAATTTCTTCCCTCCGTTCCATTATGAACCATTTTTTTGGAGTGTCAAGTCTCTGGACTTCACAACTGGTGCCATGTGTCAACTGGACCCATAGCTTCTGTACTTGAACTAAAACACTAAATAGTCACATCACTTAACACCTTTCAAATTGTGGGGGCATGCATCGACGATTTGGAGTAACCTTCCTTTTCTCCCGCAATTCTTCTGACGTTGACACGTAACCCCCTGGTAAAACCATGGTTTGGATTGTGGGAATGCCTTGAGAAATTAACTCCCTTGCAACTTGGGTCCCCGTAATGCCCCCTGGTTGTCAATCTTTATGTATCATGATCAACGCCAGTATGGGTCCTCCGACCTTTAACTATGTCATGTAACCTGAGGGCCCACATAGCACAACTGACAACATTTCAGGTGGGGGCACGTGGCATGTATAGGAGAGGTCCACGTCACCTCCAGGTGATGTCATCATGACTCACCACTTCAGCTCTTCAGGGATTTGGAGCTTCAGGATTTCTCTGTCCTTCATACTGCACCATAACTTCCACCCTTGGCTTGATCAAATGGTTGAGTTATTATCCCATATATACAGTGTAGATCTACTTCGGGGACTTCTGGCTTCGGGAGTTTCAACCTCTCCAAAATCATTTTCTCTCGAAGTGATTTCACCCGAAGTCCATAGATTTTTTCCACCTATCCTCTCTCTCAGATCGACGACACAAATGGATTCCGTTACTCCATGGATTTCCAAATGAACTCATGGCTAATCACCTCACAATGTTTCCAGGTTTGACAGTTGAGAATTGTCCTCCTTCTCCAGAACATATCTTATAACCCATATTACTCTGCGGCCCAATACCACGTCTGTCATGGTTTTATAATACCTCTACACCTCCTAATATTCGTAACACGACCAAGGTAAGATCCTGCCACTTAGGAATGTTCTAAGGTTTGAAATTGGTTCCTCTTGAGACAATTTCCACCTAAAACCTTGGTTCTGAACTTGAATTTTGTCCATTTCGACAACAATTCTTTCCGAAACCTTTTATTCAACTTCCAATAACATGTCCCATCCAGGATCAGTGTTGAAACCTTGGCTATGATACCAATTTGTAATGCCCCCAACCATCGACCCCTGTCGGGTAACACTACCCAAATACCTTGTCTTCTACAACTAGCTCTAATACCAATTTGTAATGTCCCCGATCATCAACAGGTTGAGCAACGCCACTGCCGAACACACACAAACACACACACACACACACACACACATATATAACATGCATTTATAATGAATTTAAAACAAATAACATAGATTTATTTCTACCATACAGACTCAAATGGAATTGACAGTAATTTCTACATGCAACGAAACACATGATAACATTTCAAGAATCACAGACATGCATAACATACATAATTAAGAACATAAATGATACTTATATATTAACTGGAGTAAAACCACCAACTGTGTGCATACCTTCCACGAACTTCCCAGCCTTAGACCACACTACTCATCACTCTCAGCAGTAGGTCACCCCTGAGCTAGGACTAAACTCCACTAGGCAAGGGATTCCTAGGCTAGGCAAGGTCAATAGGAAATTCACATAGTTTAAGAGGAAGGATTCTATCCTAGGAGCCACTTACACCCACTGATCACAGTCTCTCATTCATGACATGCCTGTTCTACCCCAGGAGTATACACCTTCATTGTCACACAGTCCATCGGCTACTCCACCTCCCTTACCTTGGGCTTTGGTAACATACAGGAGAAAATTTCTCAGAGATCTGTAGTAGCTACGAGACTCCCTCTAGGATAACTCACCTCCTCAACAAACTCTCTTACCTGGAGAGAGTTGCTCACAGGCCTGAGAACCTGCTTCTTCAATCCACAACAACCTCTCTCACCTAGAGAGAGAGTTTCTCACAGGATTAACAACCTTCTTCTTCAACCACGGGCTTGAAAACATGCCTCATCAAACCACAATAGATAATTTGGGTAAGGCAAGGGACGACTTAGTAAATTACAGAGGTGAAAAATGGTCACAGATTCAACAATTGCGGAAATGGTTGGTTGGAAGATTTCTCACTGCGTGAGAGAACTTGTGAGGAGAAAACGGGGTAGACTAGTCTAGCCTAGCCAAGATGGTAAAAGCGTGAGAGCCAAAACACTTTGCGTGAACCCCATCCATGAGTGCCTTATTGAGTGCCAACAACAATCATTTCCCCCTTAAGTCTACATGTTCTTGAGCCAGCACCTATCGCTCATGAAGCACATTCCTTTCCATTTGGAATTCATTCCCTCTTCTCGAAGGAACTTAGGATAAAAACATATCCTTCTTATCATCTTTTGGAATAATAATAAATTATTATTCCCTTGGACTTAAGCCCTTAGGCTTATCCCCTCTT
>JASDQU010307198.1:6770-45997 GCA_032191745.1 Picea mariana
CTTGTTGAATGGATTGGATGCATATGAAAATTACTATAGAGATGATAGTTATTGATATTAGTACATGAACGAGACTTGTATGTACTAGCTACACATGCATTTCTTGTGCATGTACACTAGTATGAATGAGTTTATTGGCTTACTTACTAATAATGACGGTTATTTGTTATGAATGTGTGAACCATGTTTCTTTTCCCTTGTATCATAGAATACTTTAACTTCAGGACGAAGTTTCCTAAAGGGTGGGTGTATGTAACAACCCTAGTTAAATGATTGCTTAAGGTTTATCAGGTATAATTAATTAAATAATTAACTGTCCTAATATATTTTAGTTAAACAATGATTATTTACTAATAATATTAATTAATTAATTAATTAATTATTAATTGTTTATATCTGTTGATTGATTAATTAATTAATTAATTGACTCATTAAAGGTTTGGGTAATGAATTAAAGGGCTTAATAACTTTAATTTATTTATTATAAGACTTTACGTATGACAGGGTATAGGGTATTGAATGGAGGGATAAGGTAGTAAATGGAGGGATAAGGTAATAAATGGGGGGATAAGGTGGGTGGCCTTAAATGAAGGAGAAGGCGGTGAATGGGGGGATATGACTGGGCAGAGGCCTTCGGGAGTGATTATCAAAATTTGGGAGAGGATCATTATTGGAGAAGAGGACTGTATTTTTGGTTGGATATTTTTCTGGTTTTGGAGTTTGGGAGGACTGTTACAGGGGTGCACCAGGTTGCTGTGAGTTTTGGGCTTAGGGGCCAGGAATCCTCACAGAATTCCTAGAGCTAGGGAGCCAGACAGACTATGTTCCTAGTTGGCAAGGAGGAAGATTCGGTTTTGGGCAGAGTTTGGGCAGAGCAGCAGAGAGGACAACCAGAGATCGGGAATTTAGCATCAGATCAAGGTATTTTATTTATGTATTTTCATGATTATGTGGTGTTATGTGGATGGTTATGTAATTTATTGGCATGTTGTTCATAAATTTAAATTTCTGCTGCTTATATGATGAATAATGAAATTGCTTATTGCTTATACGTCGAAATAATCTTAATTGTTTAAATTTACGAATTTTATTAGGCTTTGTTAAAATAGGTTTTTACAATTCCGACACCATCCTAGTTCCTCTCTGGAGGGTCTAATCCACCTTTTGTAGAAGGATTCAGACCCAATGGCTCTACTACCTTTGGAATTTCTACTCCATTATTCACTTCTGGTTATCAAATTCCTATTGGGGGATAGTATAACCTAGGGGGAAAACTCAATTTGGAGGTCAAACCCAAATTGGGGCATCATCCTCACTTGGAGGACAATCCCTACATGGAGGATATAATCCACAGTATAATCCATAGTATGGACAGAACATCCCTGGATCACTAGCCCAGTATTGGAACCTTCTTATTCAAGTGAATCCACAATCGTCTGGGGGGAAACAACCTCAGGTTAGCTCTTTTATACCCCCTAGTTCGGGCTAGTCATACCTCATTTCTTCCAATCCCATTCGGGGTTTTCACGTTCAACCTAGTGTCTCTCCTCAAGTGACCATCCCCAATTAGTACAACCCTATGGCCTACCTATCTTTGCACACACGCCTGAATCTGTTAGTACCTTCACCTCCCATAGAAGCTGCTTATGGTCCTATTGGTCTATCGATGGGACTCCCTCCCCAAAGTTACCGGTATCCTCCTGTGGATAGACAATTACCCTTTTTAGCCACCTTGGATCTACCTGATTTGTCTAGAATCTTGAATGATCCTATCCTGCATTCTCCCCACTGGCCCGTGATACCAGCCAAATTACCATCTGACATCCTAAAGTTTGATGGTAAATCGAGAGAGGATACGAACAACCATGTCATGAATTTCCACCGTTGGTGTTCATCCAACTCTTTGATGGATGATTCCATTCGGTTACGACTCTTCCAACGAACTCTCATGGGTTCGACTGCAAAGTGGCATATAGAACTACCACGAGGTTTCTTCACTGACTTTAATACCCTTGCCATGGCTTTCCTTACACACTACCAATTACCGATCCATTATGAAATAGGAACCAATATCCTAAGTTCCTTCAAGCAAACTAAAACCACTCACATCTCTGATCACATTCATGAGTGGAGACGAAGATGACATTTGATCAAACTTGATCTTCCCGATCAGTTATTGGCAGAGTGGTTCATGAAATCATTCGTAAATAATATCACTTGTGATATTTCCATGGGTGGCGTTGTCACCGAAGAACATGATATTAGTCGCACTCAGTACCTCGACCTTGTCTATTCATAGACAGGTACTCTTTACAACTTAATCGCTAATGCACCTCGCCCTTCTACTACCGCTACTTCAACTGCCCTTGCTGCTTCTCATGCGGCTGACGGTGTGATTGGAACTTTCCATACTCAACATCAAAATACACAAGCCTGTCCTAGCAACCCCAAGTCCAATGCTTCTAATGTTCAAAATGCTCCATCTCTTACTCCTCCCACCAACAAAAATAATGAGGTTAACTCTGTTCAATCTACCACTGCCGGAAAGAATAAATCTAAAAAAGGGAAAGGTAAGAATAAGGAGGACAAGAATAACCTACAGTCTGAGAAAACCAAAACCCAACCTGCTGATGATAAGGATAAGCAAAAACCCCGATACCCTTACCTTATCTATGGTGACAATCACTATACGAAAGATTGTCCAAGACGGGCCGAGGTTACTAATGTACTCATGTAACTGGTGATTCTAGAAAGAATGACGTTACACTCACCACTCGAGCCAAAGATTATTCTTCCTCAAAGGAGAAGGTTGACAATATACCCCCTTCGTTGGTTCAACAACCTCCTTCAACTTCACCTTCCAATGATCCTCTTCATCTTGAAAGACCGAGTCTTGATACAATTCTTCGCCCTCCCCCAAAGGGTGTTGTTCGAAAGTCTGCCTTCAACCCTCATGCACGTGTTGCCCAGAACTATAGTATTGTAGAAGATCTGGCATAAGCACCTTTTGCGATATTATCCCTCGAAGTCCTTCAAAGTTTCCCTGCTTAACAGAAGGAAATGCTAAAGGATATCGGTGGAATTGATCCTACAGATACAATTTCGATAATTTTTGACCTCGAAGATCACATTCCGAGACTCCCCCCTCAACTAGCATTCCAAATACAAGTTGTTGTCTCCGACAAGAACATCTGTAGGACTGTTATTGATGAGGGTGCCTCCATGTGTGTAATGTCTATTGCCTATTGGAAAGCCATCGACTCTCCTCCTCTTACTAAATCCCATAACACGCTTAAAGCCTTCAATGGCTATGGATTTAAACCCTACGGTGTACTTCCTTCATTGTCTATTACGTTGGAAGGCAAATAGGTCAACGTTGAAGTTGAGGTCTTTGATGCACCTATCGATTACAACCTTTTAATTGGTCGTAGCTGGATTGACGCGATGCACGCCATTATGTCTACCCTTTTCTGTGTTTTACATTTTCCACATCAGGGAAAGGTCATCATTGTCGACCAACTAGCCTTTTTCAACTCTGACACCCATACTAGCAATGTCCCTTTTATCATGAAGACACCTCCTGGGTATGAGAACGTTGGTGTGGGCCTACTTAAAGATTCCACTCTGATGGGTACTTTCCTGATCCCACCTCCTTATGTTCCACCTCCTCTGGTTGCCTCGATCAACATGATTTCCACCTCGGTTCACCAAATGCACCCATCTTCCACTCGTGGATCATACCCGAACCTGGTGATTATCCTCTCTACGGCAACCAAATGCCTTTAAGTCCGGTTGAATCCACCTATAAATCCATTCAATTGACAACCCCGTCTACCCCTCCTCTTGGTGATTCGTCTCCTGACCCGTTCCACGCCGTTTTTCCCACAGATGAGACGATTATGTCAGTTATGTCGATGGAAGATACCCCTTGGGATGATGGACATCATCATTCCATTCTCTTCCTCGAACCACACACCATCGAGAGTTACCAATGGATCTTGACCCCATCTACCGTTGTTGTCATTTCCACTGTTCCCAAGACATCACACGACGTTTTATATGAAGGGAACTTAAGTAATATTTCACCCACCATCCCCCTCGACCTATCCATTAAACCCGGAGTTGTTGAAAATGTTCATATCGGAGCTTCATGCTCTACTGATGAGGTTGTCACCTATAAATCACTTTTCCAAGAATTTCATGACATCTTCGCTTGGAGCTATGAAGAAATGTCGGGTATTGACCCTGATATTGTTGTACATGAAATTAAGACATACCCAGGTGCTAGACCCGTCTGGTAGAGACTTCCTCTGCTCCACCCCCGTAAAGCAGCTGCTATTAAGATTGAGGTAAAAAAAATTCTTAAAGCTGGCTTTATTTATCCTGTGGCTTTAACTGATTGGGTATCCAATCTCGTTCTAGTTAACAAGAAACAAGGTACAATATGTGTCTACATCGATTATAGGGATATAAATCAAGCTTGTCCTAAGGACAAATTTCCCACCCCCTTCGTTGATCAGATTGTCGATGATTGCACTGTGAGAAAAATCTTCTCTTTAATGGAATGTTTCTCTAGCTATAATCAAATCAACATCTTTCCCACAGATCAATACAAAACCTCTTTTATTTGTCCTTGGGGCACCTTTGCCTACCAGAAACTACCCTTCAGTTTAAAGAACGTCAGTGCGACTTTTCAACGTGTTATGTCTTATGCTTTTCATGATATTAAGCACATTGTACAACCATATCTCGATGACCTACCGGTGCATTCCATGCATCGTAGTGACCATCCAACCCACCTCCGAGCCATTTTCCTTCATTGTCGGTTCTATCGTATATGCTTAAACCCACACAAATGTGTTTTTTGTGTGGAGTCTGACTGACTTCTAGGTTTTATCGTGTCACGCCACGGGATAAGGGTTGATCCTTTGAAGGTCGAGGCGATCCTCAATCTCCCTCCCCCTTATTCACTTCGCCAGCTTCAAAGTTTGCAAGGGAAGTCAAACTTTTTACGTCGTTTCATCCCAAACTATGCTCAATTAACGCTCGGATTTACTTGACTGCTTAAGAAAGGTTATGAGTTTGTATGGGATTCCACTGCCAACAAATATTTTGAAGCTTGAAACTGACTTTAACCCGTACCCCATTACTTTTCCCACCCGATTATAGTCGAGATTACTTCCTTTATCTCGCTGCTTCAAACTCTACCATCGCTATGGTTCTAGTCCAGTAAGATGATTCACACGACGAACATGTCATTTATTATTTAAGTCGGAGTCTCATGACTACCGAAGCCAAATACTTACATGTTGAAAAACTGGCCTTGGTAGCTGTTCAAGTTATCCAACTATTCTGTCACTATATCTTACTATGCAAGACCATTGTAATTTTCGATTGCAACCCCATGTAGCACATTCTTACAGGCCAATTGCTAGGGGGGAAATACTCCAAATGGATAGTAATTCTCCAGGAGTTTGACTTAGAATTCGAACGCGCTAAGTCCAAGAAATCCTTGGTGTTTGTTGAACTGATATGTGACCTTCCTTGCACTAAGACAGAGAATGTAGCAGAGGATTCTTTACCCAATGAATCACTTTTTTTGATCAGTTTTGATGACCTTTGGTATGGGGATATCATTATCTATCTCCAAACTTAGACTTTCCAGCTCAATTTGTCTAGTGTTGATCGTCGTCAAATACGTTACCAAGCCCGTCAGTATATTATCCTTGGTGACACTCTTTATCGCCATGGGGTTGACTCTATTTTTTGATGATGTCTCACCTATGATGAAGCTGAGAAAGATTTGAATGAATGCCACTCTGGAGTATGTGGTGGTCACATGTCTAGGTATGCTACTTCCCAGAAGATCTTACGAGCATGGTATTTTTTTCCTTCTTTATTTAAATATTGTATTACCGCTGTCCAAAAATTCCATGCTTGCCAAACATACAACAACAAGATAAGATCACATCCTGCTCCTTTACATCTTGTAGTTTTCATTGGACCTTTCGTGAAATGGGGCATTGATTTCATGACCTGTAACCCTCACTCGGTTAGGGGGCGTGGATACATTATTGTAGCCATGGATTATTTCACAAAATGGGCCGAGGCGATGCCTACTTTCGACAATACCAGGAAAACTACAACCCTTTTCATATTTAATCATATTATTACTCGATTCGGGATCCCGCAAGCTATCGTTACTGATCACGGTAGCCATTTTCAAAACTTTATGATGTCTGAACTTATGAACAAGTTGGGTCTTTGGCATGAAAACTCAACCCCCTACTATCCACAGGCCAACAACCAAGTTGAAGCAATAAATAAAATACTTATCACTATGCTTCGTTGGATAATAGGAATCCATAAGACCACCTAGCACACGATGTTGTTTTTAGCATTATGGGCCTATTAGATGTCTCTGAAGTCTGCTATGGGATTTACCCCTTTTCAAATAGTCTACGACATTGAATCCATTCTCCTGATTGAATGTGAAATACCATCCTTGAAGCTAGCCATCAAACTTCTCCCAAACACCTCTGCCGAAGAGGAACATCTATTGTATCTTATGCAATTAGATGAGCCCATCGTGATGCCGCCCTAGTTATTGAAACCCAAAAGAAATGCGTAAAATCCCAACATGAAAAACATGTCAAGCCACGTGTTTTCTCTGAGGGAGATCTAGTTCTCCTCTATGAACAAGATCGTAACCTGCTAGGAGCCGGAATATTCGAAGCTATGTGGTGTGGTCCATATATCGTCAAATGAGTGTTAGAGAAGGGAGCTTACGAGTTAGTAGATTATGATGGCATTCCTTTGAGTGAACCCATAAATGGGCTTTACTTGAAGAAGTACTATGCTTAGACTATCTCTGCATGAGTACTTGTACTTTTACTGTACCATACTCTTGTGTGTTACTTTTGTGTGTTTTTTTCATTATTCAGTTTCGACCCCAATGCTTACCTTGCGTTGTGCTTGGTTTCCATATGTTGACGTCTTCTCTACCCTATATTGGCTTCGCCGATGGTGCTAGCCATAGTACTCAGAACCTAGCTTCTGCTTCTTGGACAATCTATGCACCCACCAACGAACTTATTAGTTTACAAGGTGTTTTCCTGAGTCGTGCAACCAATAATATCGCATAATTTAGCACAGTCATTGAATTATTGACTGATGCTATCTCACTTGGGATTCGTCACTTCATTGTACGACTTGATTCGAAGCTATTAGTACTCCAATTAAGTAACGTCTACACTATCCAAAGTCCTACTTTGTTATGGGTATATCTACGAATTCGTCTCTTGGAATGTTATTTTGATTATATTGAATATCAACACATTCCTAGATGTCTAAATACATTAACTGATGCTTTAGCTAATTATGTGTTAGAGATACATTTGAGACATTTATAAATCCAATCACACATTACACATTGTATATAAAAGAAGATTAAGTCGATAGAAGCTTCATGTATATATATAATGAAAAAGTTTTACAAAAAAGTGTTTTCCATCCAAGGAACAAAATATCAAAATATAAATCCCATGGCTCATACAAAATATCATCACAAATGCCGCTCGAAATAGTATCATGGATGTCGCTCGCGATACCACACCACTTCTCATGCTACCCGATGAAGTAACTGAATAAGTGAGCTAGACACACCTACAGTATGGCATTGATAACACCTCGAGACCTTCTCGTTCGACATGTCGAGGATGTCTACCGTCAAGCCTTCTAAGTTCTGCTCCATCGCCTCATAGTCATCGGTGTCCCACCATGCTACCACACGTGCCTCTCCTCGCCTTTGAATCGGAGATGTGCTTGGAGGTCAATGCAACCCTACATCTGCATAGTCAAAAGTCTCTAATTAGTCTTTAGATCGAAAACACAAAAAATATATAATATCCTAAAAACCATAAAAACATTATAAAGAACAAAATGTCTTGCTTACCTATATCTCCCCAATGAAATCCCTCATGGAGAGTCAAGTGGGGATCACCTTGAAATTCCAGGCTGGCGTACGCATAATCATCAATCATTAAGATTTGGGGCCTTAACCAATCAAAAAATTCATCATTGTACTTGATTATAGGGACCACTACGTGCTGTGCCATAAGGTCACACCACCATTTCATTCTTGGGTCTCGTGGGGTTGGCAACCCCCACTCTACCTGTAGCCGCAAATGAGGAACTCTTTCTAAGAAGAAAGACACCAAAATGGACCCATACCCAAACTGCTTTAGGTCTCCTCTCTCACTTTTAGTGAGTTGTATCTTCATACTCCGGAGAAAACCGTAACACCAATTGAATACTTGAGGTACCAGACATTCAATGGCATATTGAAAGTAACTCTAGAGCACCATGTGTGGCGACACACTTCCTGCCATCTGTGCAATGGTAAAGAGGATGGTTCTGAGAGTCAAATCCCACACACCTTGGATAGCCACTTTACCTTTGTGCCTTTTGGCATCCGGTTCACAGTGTCGATGGATATACTCGCTCATCAGCAAGCCACCACCTCGAGCCCCTTTCAGAGACACATGTGCCCCACGATGGGATAGCCCCATCTGAAAGTAAATATCCTCAATTTTCAAGGAGAGGACATGAACACCCACATGAAATACTTGTTGTTTCGCATCCCACATATGGACCAAGTACTCTAATAGTCTTCATTGGGCTCTCATGCCCTGGACTTTGAAAAACTTCAATAGGCCACATTGCCAAAGAGCATCAATGGTTCCTGGATCATTCAAAGCAATAGAGTCATCATCTTCATGCTCACGTTCTCTCCATTCCAACATATTTGCAATCAAACACCTGCATGGAAGTAAAAGAGGACAATTAGCATATTTATCCACCCTTTTTGGAATTATTTTGGTTCAACGCTTGCTTTTATTTTTTAGTTTTCGGCTGCCACAACTGAGCTTCAGTTATAGTGTGGGATTTCCACAGGCAGGCCATTGGGCACCTGCGGAAATCCTTGATTTCCACAGGGCCCGATATATGCCACTTGCGGCGGCCCCAGCACATGCCTACCGGCCCCAAAATCGCCCAAAAAATCATTTTTTAACCACTAAAAATGAATTTTAAACCATTGAAAAGGAAGAAGATGAAGTAATTATTGTTTTCATGGAAACCATTTGTCGATTGATCGCCCATGCTCTTCACGATCACTTGCCAAAGTAAGGGGTAAAAAAGGGTTTTTTTGACAAGTTCTTCACCAAACACAAATGAAATGGTAAAAAAGACCTCTTGCTCTTATTTATTTCATTTTTTCCTTTTTTAATAATATTTTATATTATAAAAAATGTGTTTGGTCATAAAACCTCATAACTAATAGTTTCGTAAGTGTCTTGTTTCTTGCAGGAGGAAGACTAGAGTCCTAATTAATGTAATATGGATCTTTGTTTTGTAATTTGTTTTCTCTTTGTTACGCATATCGATACTTTTTAGGGTTTTTTAGTAAAACCTCGAGTTCACTCTTTGTTCGTTCTCATGCTCGAAAAATTATGAGAATGCAACCGAGTATACTTTTGTCGTCCTTTTGTACTCATCTTGTTAACATGAAAAACGACACACATGGAGTATCATTTAAGCTCTTTTCACACTCCATAAAAATGAAAAGATTGTCGAGCGATCTTGTTCTGTTCACGCTCGTAAAAGTATTTGAATAAAATGTTTGATGGGCAATAGTTTATCACTTTTTTGGTCCTATCGAACTATCTTATGAAAAAGGAACTGAGAGAGTTCTCTTTAAAGTGTTTTTCAGACTCTATAAACACGAAAAACTCCTGAGTTTTCTATCTTTGGACTCATTAAACAAACATCGAAAGACCCACATGGGACCGAAACACTCCTTCTTAGGGTTCGTTAAAAATACTCCGAGGGACTCGTCTGAAGGATGAGATTACTTTACAAGCATATGTTATCCTCCTCAAGCTTGCGTAAAAATAAATAGGTACTCGCCAGAAATGGTGGGGGAAAATTTATGAAAGAGATGTGTTTCTGTACCTGTGTTAGTGGCAGTACTAGTCGCTCTTGAACATGACACCCCCTTCGTCATTTGAATCCGGGTTGGGAAATCCATTTGTCTCTCGTCTGGCCTTCGTCGAATTCATATCTTGGGTCATATTTGAGTCAATGCTGCCAAGAATAGTGGCGTGTCATTCATATGTTCAAGATAAGTCCAAACAAGCCCTCCTTCGAGTCGGCCATCTGCATTGTCATTTCTTACCATGTCGGCCTTCCTTGTGTCAGTTTCGAATCATTTTCATACTTTGATCTACCCTTAATCTGTTACTTATTTCATGTCACTAATGGGGGATACATCAAGGCCCTCCTGTGATGAGACTTTTTCCTGTCGACTTCAACTCATCATCTGGGAATAGGACTTAGAAATTGTTTAGTAGCCTGCATGCCTTAATGGTAGGTTTCTTTGCTCTCGACAGTGGATTCACATCATTGGTCCCTGATTAAGAGATTTCATCGAGTGTTTGACTTTATCTCATTTATTCACATTCGTTGGATTGTACTAAGGTACCTTGGGGGTCATTGACATCAATGGTGATTTCCCTCACACTTGTTAACGGTTTTCCTCAATGACCGGTAATCAAGTGGTTTCTACTATGTTCGACTTCAACACCTGTAATCGCATGGTTAGATTCATACTCATGGACGATGGGATTGAATACCCTGGATCTCATCTTTTTGGCCCAGGTTGTGATGGAGTATTTATTATTTGAATTGACACACATATTCACTTTGTATGTCTTGTGGTTATGTCTGATTTTACACTTTCTAGTACATAGATCCACAGTGTATTTCTGGTGGCTATGTAAAATTTCTATGACATGGATCCACAGTGTATAATTGGTGGCTATGCCTTAAATTTATGATTTCAATCACTTGTAATCTGAGAATGGGAATGCCTACATCAGAAATGGTATAATTCTATGCATATTCTTGATTTTTTGCAGGTTCCTGATTGGTGCGCTCCTTGTTTGCGACACACACACACATTTTACAAAGTATTTTGGCTGTCACATGTTCCATCCTCATACTTTGGGGGGAATTCTGTTACACATTATTTTGTTCACTTTGATGATGACCCCATAGGCATGTGTTCAGACTTCCAAAACAATCTTTCACATGAGGAAAATGGTTGAGTTATTCCCCTACAAGGCACATTTTTAGAATGACGCCACAGGCTGACAGTGGTACACAGTGCGGAAATCAATGATTTCTGCAGGCTGCTCTATGCTTGGCCTGTGGGATTTCCACATGCTGCTATTTAGGCAGGGTGCGGCGGCACTTGAAGCTAAGAAAAGGAAGAAGTTTCACGATGTTTCTAGAAGGATAATCTTCTAGAATGTGAGGTGGCATCCGTATGGTTGTGATCTCACTGTCTTTTCTAATTTGGTGGAATCATCCTCATCCTAGTAACCACTTCACCTTCTCCTATATAATAATGGGTTTCTTATGGAAAAGGTTAAGCAAGGTCAAGAAAGATTGAGCAAAGAATAGGCTGAAGATTGTGTGAAGAATCCTGATACAATTGATGCTTGAGGCCTCCATTTGTCCATCAAGCTTTGTGGATTATCTTCATGCAAATTTGGAGCAAGTGTATGTGTGTGTTGGAAGAAAGGAACACCGAAAGGGAACTTGTGACATCAAGGCACTCTGGTTGTATTTTCCACTTTTACTTAATATGATACAACGACATGTCTCTTTCCCATAAAATCATTAGTGTTTTATTACACAACTCCTTGATCACATGTTTAGGTTTCCATTGAATCTATAATTGTTTATTTCACTTTGGTTGTTTTGTGTCATTGCATATCTAATATCACAAGAGCACCGGAGTGAAGCAGGGACAATAGAGATATAGGGAAGTGATATATAAAGGTATGTCATACACTCCTTCTTTGGTGATAAATTCAATGGTATCAACCTAGGGAAAGCGTCATGTCCTGCTTGGTTTTGTTCTAGATCCAGGTGGATCTAGGGAGATTAGTTTATGTCCGCATTCACCGATTTATCCAATAACAGTGTGTGACATCATGCATAAGAACCCTGCACACAAGAATAATTTTATGTATACCTAAGGTAGAATAATGTTGGTAACCAAACTAGATGTTATTGATCCTTGGGTATTTGGCCACCAAAATCAAAATAATAATGTATGGAATCATAGGATCAATCTATTATTGATTCACAATGTATACTATGTATGCCACTAATTGAATGGATAGATTAAAAAAAACTATGAATTTTTTAGCACCTTAATGGTAACTTATAGAATAAATGCACTATTATTTTCATGATCCATTACTATTGTATTTCAAGTGCAAGAATTTAAATTTATCCTAATAATAATTATTTTTTCTTTTCTTGTTAGTTTCATTTTTAAACCCTAAATAGAATTTATTATAATACATAACTATTACTATTTAGTCAGAATACCTATATTGGGTTCAATCATGCCAGGAAACCAATATTGTTGATATAGATTTCCCATACCTTTAGGTAAATTCGTAGTTTAGGGGAATCAAAAGAATGGGATTATAGTACTACTTGAAGATATAAGGAGACCCATCATGGAATTAAGAAAATATTTCCATAAATTTCTACCTATCATTCATTTCTAAATTAGTGAGTTGTTGGTTGCCTCCTAAGGACTAGGCTAGGTGAAATATTCGCATACAATAGATAAGGCACAACCAACATCAAAAAGTTACAAAAACATAGATTATCTTTAGGGAGTCATCCCTTGGGTCTAGTTGGTTATTATGAGATTGATACACACACACACACATGGTGATTTGATGATGTGTGTGTCCTTGCCTCTAGACAAGCCTTGGTGTAGTACCCCTTGTGATTAACCATGCACTTTTCACCCAAAGAAGATATCCACTATGGAAACCAATGGACCTCTCTTATCAATATTATATATGTATTTGACATGGACACTCCAATTCATGAATCTGGAGTAAGAATAGGGGGACTAGTCAGGGTCATGTCCCTATTAGTGACCATCTCAACCATGAAAACTTAGCATGAGAAGTTCAATGTTGAAAATCCAAGTGGATGATAAATCTTCATATCTTTGAGAAATCAAAGGAATTATTTAATCCCTAGGGTCCAATTTACAGAATTGGGGAAAGAGAATCACTTAACTACTAGAAGTTGGGATATGAGATGAGAATGTAGAAGGTACCAACCTTCAATGAAATTATTAGAAGAGAAAATGAAGTGAAAGCATGGTTGGTTAGCATTGAGAGTAACATGTTACTTTATGACTTAAACTCCCTAGAGAATACTAATTTGTCTACTTATCAATTGATTAATGATGTGAACCTCTGGTGGGACCACCTAAAGAAGAAAGAGAAAGTGGAAGAGAAGAATCTAGAATGGGGTACATTCAAGAAACATTTTTAAGATAAGTATTTGACTGACATATACTATTGCAATAAGGAAGACAATTATTACTTAGTAAGGTAGTGCAACATGACTAGGGAAGAATACGAGTGAAATTTCATGGATTTAGACAAGTATTCCCATGAACTTAGTGAAATTATTGAGTTTAAATATTCATTGGGGGAATTGGAGATCATTTCAAAGACAATATCCAAACCTTCATGCCAAGGAATGTTACAAGGAAAATATCTCTATGGCTAGGGGTAAACCACAACAAACGAAAATGACTGCAGAAATCAACTCTAATCTCAGGTATGCTATATAAACAAATATGCTAACAAGACAAGATAAAGAGCCTACCTCATCCAGACCTTCGATGAAGTCCACCATTGAGCACTTGAATCAAATAAATACACCTGCAACTTGTCATCAACAACCAATAAACACAAGCATATGGTGATAATATATAATTTTAGCACATTCAATAGCATAATCCATCAACATTCATAACAAATACACCCATGAAATAAAAATTCAAATATTTGCGAGATATTAATTGGACGAGAAAAGAGTATTTCTATTAAAATGTAATCATCAGAAGTGAATGAATTACAAACTTCCGTGTCGGCATGGTTCAGAATCGAGAAACTAAGTCCCTTCCAGCTGGGCCTCCACCACTTCAATCCTCCAAAGGCAAGCTCATATAAGAGAAACAATGAAGTTCTCAATCAAGTAGGGAAAATCTTGGGGGTTGAACAATGTGTTCAGACTTAAAAGGACAAAGGGATGTAGACTCAATATGAAGTGAATAATTTCTCCATAGTAACTTTGCTCTCAAAGTTGAATTCTTCTCCTCATTTTCCATAGCTCGGATTTGGCCCATTTATATCCTTCAAGTGGAACTGAAGGGCCGATTCATAATGTATCTAGTATATGGAAGGTCAAGGACCATGGATCTCATGATGTGACATGGAAACCCGACACCAATTTTTAATTTTGAGCACAAAACCCGATGTACATGGGTTGTAGTGGTGCACTGCATATATGCATGTTGTACAATAGGTAGGGTGCGTATATGTGGAAAACATATTGTTTTTAGCTTTGGGATTTGCAAAAAGGGACTTCAAGTCTACATAGGGAAATGAAAAAAGGCCTTCTGAGAAAATTTGCATAGGGTGAGGAAAATCTTGCTATAAAAGATGCCTCCTAATGTGTGAGGTCAAAGGAGTATCTTCGATGGACGAAATACATTATAATACCGAGAAGTGGAGTAATGGGGACCTAGCTAGAAGAACAAAGGTGGATATATGCCAAAACGATGTCATAGTCATGAACAAGGCCCAGTAAAACCAGTCTCAAAATCAATCTAAAGATGTTTGTATACAATGGAGTACAATCTGACCTCCCATGATCATTGAAGTCACATCAGTATTGGTCCAATGAAAGATAGAAACAACTTAGGAAAGCTGTGACTATGAACTGATGTCTTCAAGTCTTCTACACGATTTGTCAAAGGTGCAAGTATACATCATGTGAATAAAGGATTTGAGTTTGAACACAATAAGACTTCGTTTGATTACCAGTCATTAAGGTATACTGTTAACAAACACAAGATAACCTACTGATAATGAAAGTAGGTATCAAGGCACCGAGTACATTCTTACAAGTGTGAATAAAGGTGTCAGGGTATAACACTTGAATAATCCATCGATAAGGAGACATTGATGTATTCCCAACTGTCGATGGCGGGAGAACCTACCACTAATGACTACAAGCCTCTAGGTACTCATAAGACTCTATGTCTCATCTCCAGAATAGATGGGCTGAAGTCGATGGAATGAGACTCGTTGAAAGGAGAGCATTAAGGAATCTCTCATCATTCAACATGAGGTACAAAGCAGGAGCTTGATGATATGGAGCAAATCAGAGGAATAACATGTTCACGAACCAACGACCCTATGCTTATTTTGCGTGTGCCAGATGCAAGAAGAACACGAAAAAGACCCTCTGAGTAGCATCCAATAAGGAAAATTGCTGAAAAAGGCGAGGAAACCTCCAATAAGGATAATGGCATCAAAGACACTGCACGAATCCCAATGTGTGAATATATTTCTTTCCATCAAACACAAAGGAAACCCCCCAATCAGTGACCAATGATGAAATGTCGATTGTTGGGTTTAGGGTTACCTACCAATGATGAAAGTAGGAGAAAGGTGCACAATAGGACTACAAATTCATTTGATTTTGAGACACTAAGGGTATGGATGACATGCAAAGTAAAGAGTTCTTAGGAATGGTCGACACAGGTTTATAGACATCCTTTGAACAAGAGCATGAGACATATGGAAGACTCTGGCATCATAGTCTCAATGATGAAACTTTGAGATGTAGGAGGCATCAATCAAACTCTCCATAGGGACTGGAAGAGTAACCAGTCGGGGGAGTAAACTCTTTGTAATGAGCTCAACTTCCTAGGGTCATGCTAAACCCAAAATTTTGATGACAAGTGGACTCAAAAATTTTGTGCTATGTTTAAATGTGACACGACTGCTCCCAATATAAGATAATATTCTTTTCTAGCCCGTCTTTTTTTTTTTTTTCATAGTCGAATGAATGCTATGATACAGAGGAAGAAACGAGTGTCACAAGTAAGAAACTAGTTCCAATAGTGGAACATATCTATGCTCAATGTAAGGAGGTGCATGTGGGAGATGGACACTCGGGGGATTGTTTCCTCTTGTGCATAGGGTGTCAAGCTGCAAAGGATATAAACAGGGCTCTGCTTTGATGATGATGCAAACTGCTGAGGTGAAAAGCTTATAACGCAAAAGCTAGAACAAGCAATAGGCTCAATACTGCAAGAAAGAGAATGAGATGCAATTACAACTTAACACCAAAAAGTTTCCTTTTTCGTAATCTTAGTCTACTTGGTTTGAAAAAGGGATAAACTTGCACCAAATAGATGTCCTTTAAAATCCAATTTACGAGTGTGAAAGAGACAAGTTCACTCGACAATCTTTTCTCTTTTTGAGAGAGTGGGAAAAGAGCTTAAATCAGACTCGTTTGGGAGTCCTCTAGGTATAGGTCAGCATGTTTATGAGTAAGAAATGAGGTTCAAACATAAAGTTATGTATTAGCTATAAGGGACTCCCGATCCTACAGACAAAAATCTCTGCATGGGCACTAAATGAAGCAGGGGATCTAACTAGGGTAACCATGTTTGGTAAGTCTCTACCATTTGATAACAACACTTCTAGCTGCAGATAGAAGGTTCCGTGTCGCTATAAAATGGGTTCCTACCTAAGGCATATGTGCTGCAGTCATAGGATGATGCAAATGTGTATGATGGATAGGATACATATCCTATATTCTGGTAACGAAAAATACCCGTCCAAATTTACGAATGAGCGACATGGTGCTGAAAACTGCAAGAATCCCTAGATAAAACTACCAAAACCAACTCCATCCACTGTCATATTAGTCCATTAGGCCAAAACATTGTACACAACTGTGTAAAGTGGGTAAAAATTTGCTATAAATAGTAAAAAAACCAATTTTACTACACCATTTGTAGTTTTTACCCAAATAGTGGATTTTGGACCAAATTGCCTCTGAATTTCAACTGTTGATTGCAGAAGCTACGAGCTATGAAATCAAAAATCGTTTGGAACAGGTAATTCATGTTTCTCTCCTCTTTCTTTTCAGTGGATTAAAATTTGTAATTAGGCCTCATTTTTTAAGTTATTTAAGGCGCAACTTCAAAACTAAGGTGTATGCGGGCTACAATTTATTGGGTCACGTATACGCATACTTATACACGTTTGTTTGAAAAATAGATGGCATATAAGAAACCCTATACGTGACTGTGTACACTATATCTCATGTACATGTCCGTGGATAAGGTTTTTTAAGCGTTGCTAACTCAAAAATGGGTTTGAATCTTGCAGGATGGTGCTAAAGTGTAGAGAAAGAGAGCACGAAGAGGTGGATGCTACAATGGAGAGAGATCCAGGGCCCCAAATGGCCTTAAAAATATGTGGGATGTACAATTTTTGGGATCTCAAAGCTATGAGGGCTCAAGTGAGACTGCTTCAGCTGCTTGTGAACTACTGGGATCCAGATACTGAGACCTTCAACCTTGATGGACAACCATTAAGGATTGAAGTTGAGGACATCTACTTCTTGACTAGATTGTCATGTTGGGGTGAGGTGGTCAACCTCAAAGCCTGGGGAACTAGAAGTGGCATGAACATAGAATATTACATAGCCATTCATTGCATTGCAGGGACCGAGAAGGTAGGGAGCCAACTTCCAATCAGAGCGATTAACAATCTGAGTATCAATATTATTGTCCTAGTTTTGACACAGATCACGTGGTCGACCTATTTTCACCAGGCATCGAGGCCAATTATTTTCTATTCAGTGGAGTGCTTGCAACCCATAGTTTACGACTAGTGCACCTCACTTCTTGCCAACATGAAGAGCCAACTGATAGACTGCAAACTGGGTAGAAAGAGGAACTTCAGGTTCGCGTCTATCCTTTGTAGTTTTTTCTTTGAGTGAGTTCTAGGCTTGGGCCCTAGAGTTGAGATTTTTCCACATGGACCTCGCGATCCAGCCATGGCATGGTGGACCAAGGTGATGAGGCAACAGGGGGGTGGTAGGGTGCCAACACCCTACAACGATGACTTTTTATTCTGGTGGAGTTGGTAAGTGAAGGATATGGAGGATTACCCTTATGCAGGGATTGACTTTAGCGGATATCTGGACATGCTGTTACCACTAGGTTCTGCATAGAGAGACATAGGTATGTCAAAGTTTTTGAATATTTCATTTTTTTTTGTATTTTTGTATAAGAAAACAAAAATATTTTTAGATGATGTCAAGTACTAACTAAACATGTATTTGACGCAGATGTAGGTCCATGACCACCAAACGAAATTCCACGACATCGACGGAGGCACCGGGGAGATGAGGCAGCAGGAGGGGACGCAGATAGAGTGATTCAAAATGTGCAGGGAAACCTATCTCATTTGACGTAGAGGATTCCCATGGTTCTGGTAGAGGATCTGTCGGAGGCTATGCAGTGACAGGTGGTAGGTGTGCCACGTGCTTGGGTATGACTCTTTTGACGTCTCAAAAATGCCATAGTCTGTTATCATGACACTCATCTATCGCCATAGGCGTAGATGCCACGACTATTGTATAATCGACTGTATATGTATATTGAGGGTGTCAGCCACAATTTTGTACTATAACATCATATTTTTTGTAGAGATGAAATATATATAAAAACATTGATCTTCAGCTTTACTTATGTTACAATGTGTACATTGATGAACATGTTTTCTTTGATTTAGTTATGTGACAAATGCCAATCTAAAACGAAATTAGCATATTCATCAGATACATAATTAGAACTTCTAGGTATGTGATGATAAGTAATAAAATAAAAATTTCGTTCCAAAATTCGTACCTGTAAGAATCGTCAGAGTAGAGTAAGGTCTCGCACATGGTAATTGTCATTCAACTGACATACTAGTAACTGGGAGTCCAAGAGAAATTCTAAAGAGTGAATACCATGTGAAATGGCATCGCACAAAATTTCTATAACAACGCTATATTCGACCACATTATTCGTGGATGGCCCTAGGAAAACTCCACCTGAAGACACTAGTAGACCCTCGGGTGAGTAAAAAACCCAAGCGATGGAAGCCAAGTTCCATGTATGATGACTGGCCTTGTCTGCAAATCCTAAGTAGTCTGAAGACTCCATTGACATCTACCAACCAAGGGAAAAATTGATAAGCAAGCTGAAGATAAAAACAAAGGGAAAAGATATATACACTAAAATATATTAGTATACAAAGAGTTATGCCCAAGCTTGGGTCTCAAGCGTAATATCTTTTCAAATAGATCCCATTCCTGGGCTCAACCAACATGTTCCCTTCATAATATTCTAATTCATAGGCTCCTTTTTCTAAGACATGTCAAACGATATAGGGACCGTGCCACATGGGTTTGAACTTGCCTGCCCCCAATGGTTCTTTGGCTTGATCATATAGAAGTACCAAGTCACCCTCAACATACTGGCAAGGAAAGACAAAATTATCATATTGGACCTTGACACGTCTTTTATTTGCTTCGATAGCCATAGAGGCATCTTGACGCTCCTCATCTAGACTCTCTAGGTGTATGAGGCTTTGTTCGAGATCAAAGGTGTCAGGTAGGAGCGCAAATGCCAATCTTAGAGAAGGGATTTCACATTCAATAGGTAAGATCAACTCCACACCATCTACTAACTGGAAAGGAGAAAAATCGATCGAAGTCTTGACTGAGGTTCAGTATGCCCAAAGTTCTAGATAAAGCATGATACGCCAGTCAGATTTTCTCTGGCTGACAGTTTTATGCAAAATGGTCTTGAGAGACTTGTTTACGACCTCTACTTTTCCATTTTCCTGGGGGTATCAAGGGGAAGAATGACCATGCCTAAACCCCAGTTTTGATGCTAGTTCTTTCATCATTCAATTTTGAAAGTGACTTCCATGATCAGTGACAATCTCACTCGGAATTCCGAACATGTCTATAGTTTGATTGAATATGAAGAAGACAACAGTCGTACCATCATATTTAACTGTAGGCATGGCCTTGGACCACTTAGTAAAGTATTCTACGACCACGATAATGTGTTGATGCCCCCCAATTGAAGTTGGGTTGTAATCCAAAAAATCCATCCCACAGTTGGTGAAGGGACCGATGGTAATGATTGGATGGAGATGGGCTAGATGCAAGCACATTTTCTGAGTGAACACTTAGCAGGGGTGACACTTCTTAACCACTTTGACGCAATCTTTAAAAATAGATGACCAAAAATAACTGGCTCACAAAATTTTCTGGGTTATCACAAGCCTAGATAGATGACCACCACAAGCCTCACTATGGAATTTGTTTAGAACAGACTCAAATTCTTCATGAGTTAAACAACGATGTAATATATTGTCTATTCCTCGACTATATAGAGTGCCGTTGATGATAAGGTAGTTCCTAGAGCCTTGGTATTGTATATGTCGTCGGTCATCTCGCGAGAGATGCTGAGGGAACTTCAAAGTTTGAAGATAGACAACAATATCTCCATACCAGGGGTATGACGATGAGACAAGGAAAATGTGTTCATTAGAAAATGAATCAACATTAATAACATCCTCATCTAACCGAGGGAAGTTGGATATTAACTTTGCAAAAACTAGTTATTTTTTGGACTTCGCAGAAGCGAAATCGAGATCGAATTATTGTAAAATGACAATCCATTTATTGTACTTTCCCCCTATGATACGCCTCATAAGGACGTATTGAAATGGATTGACATCAACGACCACATTTTTTTTGCAAAGCAATATGTAGTGTCATAATCGTTGGATTGCGTAGATGACAACGTAAGATAACTTTTCAACATGAGAATATTTGAGTTCAGGGCTGACTAAGTTTCAACTAAGATAGTAAATGACGTGCTCACGGAGCTCATCATCCTCCTAAACCAACACCATACCAATCATCTCTTCGGATGTGGTGACATAAAGAAATTAATCTCTATTGTAGTCTGGAGACTTCAGCAGAGGCGTCGATACCAAGGATTTCTTCAAAGCATCGAAGGATTCCCGGGCTCCCTCATCCTAGATAAAATAAGTGTCCTTCTTTAGGAGATGCATGAAACCCCTAGTAATATTGACATAGTTCACTATAAACCGTCGTAAAAAGGTGGCTTTCCCTTGTAAACCTTGAAGTTGATGAATAGTGCACGGGGGAGGCAATCGAAGTATTGCCTCAACCTTTAACAGATATACCATGATCCCAGTCTTAGAGACTAAAAATCCTAGAAGTCAACTTGACCTAACACAAAAGATGCATTTATGAGGGTTCAAACAGACGTGATAATGGAAACATCTTTCAAAAACTAGTCGAAGGTGTTTGGGGTGATCCACTCTCTTACGGGAGTGAACAACAAGATCGTCGAGATAGACTTCGAATATATGCTTGAGATCATGAAATGTGAAGGTCATAGCTCGTTGGAAGGTTTCTCTGGCATTCTTAAGACCGAAAGGCATCTTCCAGTATGCGAAATTACCCCAAGAGAAAACAAATTCCATCTTATGTTGGTCCTCGGGTTTAATCTGAATTTTGTTAACGTTGAAAATCCATCCATGAAATAAAAAACTTCGCTTCCCGCACATTCATTGAGGAACTCATCAATGAAGGGTGTCGGGAAGTTGTCTTTGGGATTGGCCTTGTTCAGGTCACAAAAATCCATGCATACATGGATGGTTCCTTGATTTTTATTCAGAGGAACAAGATTGGATACCCATTCAGTCAAGGAAACCAGGGAGATAAAGCCAGCGTTAAGCAATTTTTATACCTCTCCCTTAATAGAAGGGGCCTTCCTAGGATTGACAGCTCTAAGTCATCGTCGAACATGCTTAGCGTTCAGGTAGGTTTTAATCTCATGCTCGACAATTCAAGGGTCGATTCCTGGCATCTCTTCATATGACCAAGCAAATACATCACAAATTTTTTTGAAGAGCTCGGTGTAGATCACAATTTCTTCTGGCGAACAATCTGCATCAATGTATACATTTTCAATCTTTCTAGGAATATGAGAGATATTGATCATGATGGTAGGGGAGATACTTGCCATGTTTCCTTTGACTTAAATGTCATGTGTATCAAATGGAACTACGACATGACCGACTATCTCGCTCAAAGTAGATCTAAAATCATCTTGTTCGATTCTGGCAAGCTCTGGGAGAAAATAAGAGCGATGATGCATATCATCCCATGGCTTGTCAGAACCATTCATGGACTCTATGATAGATTCATATGAAGGTAAAGTTTCATTGAGGCAGTGACATGAACAAGATGATGAAGTGGCCCACACAGGCTCTAGAACATGATCCTCCTCATCTGTCTACGAGATAACATGATCCAGATCGACGGAAGAGTCAAGAACAACTTGATACGCTATCTTCACTGTCGATAGTGGCATGTCCATTACAGTATGTGATTGATCTTCAAAAGATGCAGTCGAGGAAGGTAGGGTCCAAGGATTGTTAAAATATGAAGTGTGGAAAAGAACATACCTCTCTGACGAAGCAGATCCACTGGACATGGCATATATATGATGAACCAATGCCATGAAGTCAAAGGTACCCATAAGGGATGAATACATTTTGACATTGATATTCTCAGTTGTCGGTTGAGAATTGTCGATCACGGGGATTGATGGTCCAATAGATGCATTGGGGCTAGCGTACGCAAAGGAAAACTGATTGATAGTCACGATCTTCTCATCGTGAGGAAATAAAAGAGTGTGAAAGACATACGATATGATTGTAGTAATAACATAAGTCCAATTGCATCCTAGTAACAATTTATAGTCGAGGGGTGCATAAAACACCTTGACATGCACCTCTACCGTCTTTCCACCTAACTAAACAAGAAAGGCAGATTCTATCCCCAATATGGTCGCCAATTCTGTTACGAGGAAAATCTCTCTATGGCTAGGGGTAAACCACAACAGACGAAAATGACTACATAAATCAACTCTAATCTCAAGTATGCTATCTAAACAAATATGATAACAAGACAAGATAAATAGCCTACCTCGTCCAGACATTTGATGAAGTCCACCATTGATCACTTGACTCAAAGAAATACACCTGCAACTTGTCCTCAAAAACCAAGAAATGCAAGAATATGGTGATAATATATAATGTTAGCACATTCAATAGCATAATCCATCAACATTCATAACAAATACGCCCATGGAATAAAAATTCAAATATTTGCAAGATATTAATTGGACGTGAAAAGAGTATTTCTATTAAAATGTAATCAACAGAAGTGAATGAATTACAAACTTCCATGTCGGCATGGTTCGTAACCAAGAAACTAAGTTCCTTCCAGCTGGGCCTCCACCACTTCAATCCTCCACGAAAGGTAAGCTCATATAAGAGAGACAATGAAGTTCTCAATCAAGTAGGGAAGAGCTTGGGGGCTGAACAATGTGTTCAAACTTAAAAAGACAAAGGGATGCAGACTCAATATGAAGTGAATAATTTCTCCAAAGTAACTTTGCTCTCAAAGTTGAATTCTTCTCCACCTTTTCCATAGCTCGTATTTGAACCATTTATAGCCTTCAAGTGGAACTGAAGGGCCGAGTCAGAATGTTTCTAGTATATGGAAGGTCAAGGATCATGGATCTCGTGATGTGACATGGAAACCCAACACCATTTTTTAATTTTGATCACAAAACCCGATGTACGTGGGCTGTAGTGGTGCAACCTTCGTATATGCATGTTGTACAATAGGTAGGGTACATATATGTGGAAAAAATATTGTTTTTAGATCTGGGATTTGCAAAAAGGGAATTCAAGTCTATATAGGGAAATGGAAAAAGGCCTTCTGAGAAAATTTGCATAGGGTGAGACAAATCTTTCTATAGCAGGGAACCTATCGAATGTAATACAAAGGAACAAATTATGTGGAGAGAAATTCAATTGGAGAAAAGAGTTAAGTGGTAAAATAATAAAAATATTAATCATCAAAATCCTTGGAGGAAAATATGTGATCAATGAAACTTCAATCCGATACCACCACCCAAATCCAAGAGAAAAGACAAAGCACAAGAGAATGTAAGGCCTACCAACTATGAGAAGGAATTAGACCAAGGGGGAAGTGTATAATTTGTATCCAGATAGGACCATGGGGGATGTATTGAAAGGAAAGGCATATACAATAATGGAAAATTATTAAGAAGAGTATAGATCCCCCCTAATACATTCTCGAGATACCATTGTTGGTCAACTTATACCTTTTTTATTAACACTGAAAGTAATCACCATTGTACATCCCTTATGGTTGTGGCTGATTGTAAGCTTAGCACCAAGAATCTACAAGATACATGGAAGTTATATATGAAAAATAGTTCTAAGAAGTGGATCAACTATGCAGTTGATAGGTGTATGGAATATCTGTTGACTTAGTGGTCAACACCTCCTTTGGGACTCGTGACATGGTTTAACAACCTCATGTGGATCCATTAACTCTGGCAGTTGTATCATAAAATAATAGGTCTACCATTTGGTTTAACGAAAATCATGGTCCAACAATTGGTATCAAAGAAAAAGGTCATGGGTTCAAGTCCACTCGGTTGGTGTCGAGTACCTCAGTTGTTGCTGAGGGGGATATTGTTGACTTGGTGATCAATACCTTGTTTGGGACTCCTGACATGGTTTAACAACCTCCTATGGATCCATTAACTCTGTCGGTTGTATAAGAAACTAATAGGTCGACCTTTTGGTTTAATGGAAAATGTGGTCCAACAGGATCTAGGCAAGCAAACTGGTGTCATATGATTTCATGGGATAAATTTGGGTGCCTATGATGGAATAATTGGACAAGATTGGTTGGATCTCCACAAGGAAAAAATATACTACTATGAGAAGATGGTCGAATGTGTAGATGATGAAGGCTAATTGATTAAATTCATCCAACAAGATAAAACCCTCATAAAAGAAAGACAAGTAACGGTTATGCAATATAATATTAATGTGCACAAGGGTTGTAATGAGTACCTTATTCATATCAATAAAGAAACAAAGGAATAAAGTATAGAGGAAAATTAGCTACTAGTAATAAAAGAATTCCTAGATGCATTCCTCGAAGAGTTAATGGGGTTACCACCAACCCATGAAGTGAATTACAAGATAGATCTAATGCTCAGAGAAACACCAATATATAATTCCCCTTATAAATCAGAAACTAATGAGTTGGGTGAACTCAAGATGTAATTGTAGGAGCTATTAGAAAAAGGGTCCATACAACTAAGTGCACCATCTTGGGGAGCACACATATTGTTTATCAAAGAGAGGATGGAACATTTCAGACATGCATTGATTATACAATGTTGACTAAAGTGATAATCATGAATAAGTACCCTCTGCCTAGGATTTATGATATTTTCAATTAGATCAAAGGGGTAAAATTGTTCTCAAAGCTATACTTAAGGCTTGAATTGATCCAGGTGGATATTGGTGGCCACCCACCTATTCCAACTGGCTCCTTTTGTCCGTTTTTACTTCAACACGTTCTTCTGTACTTCTTTGTAATTGTGGGTTCTACACTTCTAGGACTGTCTGAGGCACTACACATATTTCAGGTGGATATTGGTGGCCTCTCACCTAATCCAACTGGCCTTTTTTGTATGTTTTCATGTCAGCACATCTTGATGTACTTCCAGGGATGTTTTGGAGCCCTAAATAGTGTTTTTTTGGCTCTCCACAATGAAATTGTAGATAGAGTTAGAGTTTGATAGCGTAATGTGTATTTCTCTGAAATACCTTTCCAATGGGCTATCACATGCCTAAAATGAAGTTTGTATGAAAAAGTTACAACCCCAGGAAGTTGAGGTACCAACTTACCCATAGGGGCCCACATGACTTTTGGCGTTTCACCTCCTAGGGTTAGGTTTTTTGATGTCCAGGGTTTTGGAATTCATGAGTAATATAAAAAAGGCCTCTAGAGCCTCATTGTAATCATTCTGCTCAGATAGATGCATGTAACAACCACATCTCTTCTCAGAGATAGCTACCACCATTCGAGCAAGTGTTTCATTTCTGCAATTTTACAGTTTCATTTATTTAATAGAATATATTGTTCACTGGATATGTATGTTGGTATTCATATCTCTATGTTTATTGTATTCACTCTATTAATCAGTTCGTTCCGCTCCTAAATCTGGATCAGTGGTATCAGAGCGGTCTGCTCTTCATTTATTTTTCTTCGTGCATGTCCCCGACAATATCTAGGTACAAGAAGTTGTGACTTGAACCAATCGATCCGTTGCAAGATTGGCTGCTTTGAGCCTGACAACAACCCATGGGAGACAAAAAGAAAGATGATGGAGCAGGATATATTTTTAAAATGTTGCTCGAGGAAAAACTTATGCAAAAAAGGAACAAAATGATGGACAACTTTGCACAGATCCTTCAACAACTGCCCATAGGAGAAGCATCTTCATCAAGCGGCCATGCAACCCCCTTTAAGGTTCATGCAAATTTTGATATTTCATTATTTGAAGGACTAATAGACTCAGATGCTGTAGATAAATGGTTGAATCTTCTTGAAGGGTATTTTTCAGTCCATAATTTTTCCGATAGGGAAAAGATTACTTTTTTACTCCTTAAGGTTGTCCCCCATGTTAAGGACTGGTGGGACACTTACTCTGAGAAAAGGGCCATAGAGGAATCTACAATATTTGTGGTTTCCCCTACATGGGATTCCTTTCGGTATGCCATTAAAGAACAATACTACCCTGTTAGAAGCTACAAGGACCAGTACACCATATGGACCACCCTGCGTTAAGAAAGGGACTAGATAGTACCATAATTCACCAATATTTTCCATACCGTGCACATGAAATTGGGTATCAAAGACTCTGAGCGACATCTGATGCTCAAATACCGCGACTGTTTGCATAAATACATTAAAAAATAAATGGAGTTTCTGGACATCACCTCATTGGGTATGACTTATAGATACATTGTCAAGATCGAGCATAAATTTAAGCATAAGAGGCGAGAGTTTGGATTTGCAAACTCCTCACAGCTGAAGCAGGGCAAAGGCGGCCCCAACCCACACAACAAGGTACATAAAAAATATGTCCACTCTAAATAAAACTAGTCTAAGCCACAATACAAGAAGGGAAATGAGAAGATGAAGAAGGACATGAGAAAATGGTGTGAGTACCATAAAATCCCTTGGTAAAACATTGAAGAATGCGGCTCCAAGAAGTCAATCATGGTCACGCTGAAGGATTCCGAGTCAGAGGCCGAGTCTGATTCCAAATCAAATCCTAAAGGAGGGAAGTGGATTATCAATGTTAAACCCAGTGCCACTATCGCTACCACCAAAGTTTGACCAAGCGAACCAGAAGAACCAGAGGAAGGGGAATGCCTCATTCACTCACAGATGCGGGTAAAAGGGGCTCTGCTTCATTTCATTGTCGATAGCGGTAGTCAAAAGAACCTGATTTCAATAGAGGTCGTCAAGCAGCTGGACCTTCCAATGACACCACACCTACAACCCTACACCATTGGATGGCTCGCCAAGGAAGAGATCTCCATGTTAGCCAATAGTGTCAGCTGCCCTACAACATCAAGCCTTTCAAAGATGAGGTATTGTGTGATATTTCTCCCCTTGGAGTTTGTGATGTTCTCTTAGGAAAACTATATTTGTGGAAGCGTCATGTTGTGTATGAGTCTAGACCCCACAATGTTATTATTACTTTGGGTAGACAATTTTACATGATACCAGAGGTAGCGCCGCCTATCGCTATTTCTTTAATCTCTGATAAGCAATGCAGTATGGTAATTTCACAGACCAGGAAGTTCATTTTCTTTGTGATCCATGCTCAAAGTAAGCAGAAGGTCACCGCCACATCCGTGGACTCTACACAAAGCTTCTCTTTGCGTTAGGAACAATTGGACAGGATCATGGAAGAATACAGAGACATCTTCTCCTCACCCACTGGGGTATCGACGCACTGCCAAGTCAAACATCCAATTGATTTGACCCCCATTGCACCTTTACCTAATGGACCAGTCTATTTTCACTCGTTGATGGAAAATGATGAAATCAGGCGTCAGATCGAAGAGATTCTTCAAAAGGGGCACATCAAACCCAAATCCTCCCCTTGTGGAAGCTCGATTGTACTTGGTGACTGTACATTGATTACATAGAATTAAGCAAAATCACAGTCAGGAACTAGTACCCAATTCCTAGGATTGATGAGATTCTTGACCAACTCAAGGGGGAAAAGTTCTTCAACAATATTGACCTAAAGTTTGGCTACCACAAGGTTCCCATCGAACCAAATGATATATGGAAGACAACCTTCAAATCTAAAGAAGGTCTCTTCAAATGGTTGGTCATGCCCTTTGGATTAACCAATGCACCAAGAAATTTCATGAGGTTGATGGATGATGTATTGAGACCCTTCACCAAATCTTTTGTGGTGGTATATTTGGATGGCATCCTCATCTTCAATACAACTTGGGAGGAGCACATGCGACATATTCCACAGGTTTTGAGCACTTTGTGGAAGCACAAGCTATACACCAACTTGGAAAAATGCTCTTTTGGCATGAACATGGTCCAATGCTTGGGCTACATTGTTGATGAGCATGGAGTACATGTTGATCTAGCTAAGATCCAATTCATCCATGATTGGCCAATCCCAACCACACTAACCAAGCTTTAGAGATTTTTGGGACTAGCCAACTTCTATCGACAGTTCATGTTGGGATTCTCCCATATTTCATAGGTCCTCTGCCAGGTGACTAAGGGAAGTGGAAGGGAAAATTTCATGTGGGGGAAGGAACAAAAATGAGCATTTGATGATCTGAAACATCGCTTGTTCTCAGCTCTAGTACTCTCCTTGCCCGATCTGCAACAACCGTTCAAGATTGATACTGATGCATCTGACTATGCTATAGGCACAATTCTCACTCAACACGGTCATCCGGTGGCATACCATAGTGAGACACTCTAAGATACTATTCAGAAATACCCCACCTATGACAAGGAAATGTATTCCATTGTATAAGCCTGTCGTCAATGGAGACATTACATTCTGGGAAAGGAGACAATCATCCACACTGATCAAAGGCCTCTACAGTTCAAAAAGACACAAGGGAAATTATAGAATGACCGCCATCAGAAGTGGTCCACCTACCTGTAGCAGTTCCATATCAACATCAAGTATAAGATATGGATCTCAAATCATGTCGTTGACTGCCTCAATCGACCTCTCGTGGATGCACTCACCACTATGCTCCATTCCTGTGGACATGAGGCATTTGAGTGGCCCGAACTTTATCAGCAAGATCCAAACTTCGCCACCACTTATCAACTCTTGGGTACAAGCGCACTTGTCACCAATTTTCACATTCAGGACGAACTATTATGCCATCTCGACCATCACTGTGTTCCTACAAGCGAGCATTCAAAGTGGATTTGGGAAGCCCACTACAGTTAGATGGCAACAAATTTTGGCGTGGAGAAAAATATGGCTATTCTTCATAAACATTTTTGTTGGCCAAAACTTCAACAAGACATAAACAAGTATATCATATATTGCACTGCCTGTGCCATTTCCAAGAAATCCATCAAGAATCAAGGCTTATACACCCCTCTTCCTATTCCCAAGAAGCCTTGGGAATCCATCTCAATGGATTACATGTCTGGCCTTTCGTCCACCAAGCAAGGCAATGAATGCATATTTGTGGTCGTTGATTGGTTTTCAAAGATGGCCATCCTCACTGCCTGCAAGAAGAATATCACAATGATAGATACTTCCAAGATCCTCTTCGAATGAGTGTGGGTTCGTTTTTGGATACCACAGACCATCATGTCCGACCGGGACAACAAGTTCCTGAACATATTTTGGTAGAGTCTTTGGTCACTGTTGGACACCAAGCTCACTAAATCCACTGCTTTCCACCACCAAAAACATGACCAAACAGAGGTCGTCAATTGGATGATTGTGCACATCCTGTGCATGTACAACTCTAATCATCCATGTACATGGGATGAGAGTCTCCCCTATGTTGAACACAATTACAACAGGTCTCTCCATAGCTCCAACAACCATAGCCCATTTTAGCTGGGGCTGGGATTCCAACCCTTGGGTCCCAATGATGTTTCACTACCTCTTGCCACCACACAGACAAACTCTTCCCATGTTCAGTCTGAGACTGCCAAAGCCACCAGATTCATTGAGAGGATTCAACACATCCACCAATAGGTCTAGAAGATTTTTCAGAAATCTAATGCTAAGTACAAGTAGCACTATGATTGACACAGGGTACTGCACCAGTTTTAGGTCGGAAACAAAGTTTGGTTACATTTGTAGAAGGAGCGTCTCACAGGGCCCCATAGGAAGCTCCGCCCACTTCTCTATGGGACTTACAATATCACCAAGGCTATGGTTAGCAATGCTTTTGAGCTCAACACTCCACCCTTCCTTGGCCTACACCCAGTGTTCAATGTGGACCTCCTTCGGCCAGATTTTCCACCATTATTGGACACCTTCGAGATCACAGAACAATTGACACCAACATTTCTCAACCATGGCTGCATGGAACATGCATCCACTAATCATATAGTGGACACATAGGTCAAGGACACTCTCCAGCAGAAGATCTAGCTTTATTGGGTTGTCAAGGAAGGGAATATCCTACACCAAGGAAAGTGGCTCACCCGGGGCAAAATCCAACAGAAGTTTCCTCACCTGATGGGGGAACTCAATGCAATGGATACCATTGCTTCCTAAGGGGGGAGTATTGATCCATGTGGATATTGGTGGCCACCCACCTATTCCAACTAGCTCCTCTTGTCCGTTTTTAGTTCAACATGTTGTTTTGTACTTCTTTGTAATTGTGGGTTCTAGACTTCTAGGGCTGTTTGAGGCCCTACACATCTTCCAGGTGGATAATGGTGGCCTCTCACCTAATCCAATTGGATTATTTTGTATGTTTTCATATCAACACATCTTGTTGTACTTCTAGGGCCATTTTGGATCCCTAAACAATGTTTTTTTTGGCTCACCATAGTCAAACTATAGACAGAGTCACATTTTGAGGATGTAATGTGTATTTCTCTGAAATACCTTTCCAACGGGCTATCACGCACCTAAAAGGAAGGTCATATGCAAAATTTATGACCCCGAGAAGTTGAGGTACCAACTTACCCATAGGGGCCCACATGACTTTTGGTGTTTCACCTCCTAGGGTTAGTTTTTTGGATGCCTAAGGTTTTGAAATTCATGAGTAATATCAAAAAGTCCTATGGAGCCTCATTGTAATATTCTTCTCAGACGGATGCACGTAGCAGCCACATCTCTTCTCAGAGATAACTAACACCATTCGAGCAAGTGTTTCAGTTCTACAGTTTTACAGTTTCATCCTATTTCATTTATTCAATAGAAGATATTGTTCACTATATGTATGTGTTGTTCTTCATATCTCTGAGTTTATTGTATTTAGTCTGTTAATCAATTCATTCCGCTCCTAAATCTAGATCATGCATACCATCAAATAAGAGAAGAAGAAGTCAACATACCCAAGCCTTCAAAACTAGATATGAGCATTACGAGTTCTTAGTATTGCTCTTTGGATTCACAAATTCCCTTATAATATTAATGAGATTAATAAATTATGTGTTATAGAACTATTTAGACAAGTTTGTATTGATGTTTAGTGATGACATCATGATCTACTCTTATAATGAGGAGGAACACTGAGAGCATCTCAACATACTATTATAGAATATGTGAGAACAACAAATGTATGTAAGTTGAGTAAATGTGAATTATTTAAAAATGAGATTCAATACCTTAGACCACATCATATTTGAAGAAGTGTTTAAGTTAGATCCCAATAAAATTGAAGCTATATCTAGTTGGCCAACCCCAAAGAGTGTGTCTGTAGTAAGAAGATTCTTGGCATTAGTTGGGTATTATCAAAGATTTATCAAGGGTTTCTCTAAGATTTCAATACCCTTGTCAAAATTAGAAGATAAAGGGGTCAAGTTTCTATGGACAACTTTGCATGAGGAAATATTTCAAGAGATTAAGCACCTTTTGAAGTGGATCTGGTGGTCCACTTCATGAGAGCATCATGAATACATAACATAATTCCATATATCCATATATCCATAATATTTTATTTACTATCCATTTTACATATTTACTTTACATCATATGAGATACAATACATGTAGTAAATGATAAATTGTGTCCAATTGGAAAAGGTCATGACTTATCATTTACATTATAATGCCTATTTACATTATAACAAACCTATACCATATTATTATATGATAATAAATGTAATATAATTTAGGTATATTACAAGTATTCCCCCCTTAAAAATGCTTTGTCCTCAAAGCATAGGGAATGAGAAACTCTTCTGATAGAACGACATTGTTTTGTAACTGCTATCAACTAGATAAATTTGAGGACACGAGGCGATATGACAATCAAAGCCTTGAAAAATACTAGTGTTAGCACCAGAAGTCACCCCTAGATTGCGGCAGAGGTAAGCCCAATACCCATCAGAGTTTTATGTCACGGGTTGGTTTTTAAAGAGGCAAATGGGTGCAGACTCGAGATGATATCATTCTAAATCAGAAAATTGGTCTAGCACGCGCAAGTAGATGAGGTCTTAGTTTAACTTTAGTTGATAGGTTGTAGTAAGGGTGAGTAGGGGGAAGACTACAATGAGAAAATGTAGAGGTCTGTTGTGAACATCAGGTCTTCCAGCAGCCTAAGGAAGAAAAAATCAAACACAAAGTCCTCTTGGATTCAAATTTCAAAGATACTAAAAGAAATCATAACAACATTACATTCGAACATTCAACATAATACAGTCATGACAATCCATGTGAATCACTCATTCATGAACTCTCTTAGTAGCAGAGGCAGATAATACAGAGTAAGAAACATGACTGTCATTAAACAAGAAGTCTCAGGCTACAACACATAACCAGAAACCAGAAGCTTTATTAAAACTTTACAATACAGGAGCATTGCTATACCATCAACCTTTACAAAATATAAAACCTGAGTATATATACTCAAAGAAACTTTCTGCCCACAGAAGCGTGCTCTGGTCACTGTATTCAAGGCTTGGCATCTCAGTTTCCTCCTGTCAGGATGCACTTACATTCTTCTGTTAGACGCAAGATCAGATCGGTATGGGCTTCAAAAGAAAATCCATGACAGGGGAACTTTCGGTTGACAGTCTGCCCTTCATGACCATATTTTCCATTATTTCCATTTATGTGGTAAAATGAGGTTTCAACCACCTTCCTCATTTTCATTAAATACTTTCATCAAGAGCAGGACAGAGTCTGACATTCATGCATGTTCCAAGCGGTGCCCATAATTCCTTTGAGTAAACTTCAGCGCCTCGAGGCCACACAGATCCTTCTCTATGACCAAATCAGGCACTTTGATCCTTTGCACAGCTCTTTTTTATTGCCCACGCGACCTTAGGCCATGATCTCATGCTTATCCCATATGAAATATGTAGATTTCGCATTTTGGGAGTCTTCACTCCCCTTGACTTCGAATATCCCGATGCTCGAATTCACGAAACAACCCATCTGGATCAACGGTTGGATTTGCCTCGAATCCAATGGCTACAATCATATCCTTAGCCAACTTCAACCTCCCGCTGATTAAAAGGGCATTTATCTCTCTCTCAGGCCCACTTTCCATATGACCGTTGGTCATGACTGTTGGCTTAATTCTTAGGCGCATCGTGATTTTGCGTTTTGCGAACTCATGTTGCTCTCCATGCTCAGATCTCTGAGTCACAAAATCATGATCCCTCAGATCGGGTGCCACACGTCCCCTTAGATCAGACGAAATAGATCACATCGGCCCTTTGGGACCTCATACCATCGACACTTCTCACCTCGACTCCCCCGAAACAACTTTCTCTATGCCGATCCTGTGCCCCGCGTCCTCCTGAAATGGATGGTTAAGATCATTTCGTAACTTTATGTGTCGCGAGTCTTCAAGATTCATCCTTCTACTTTCCCAACTCATGAAATCAAGAAAAGGTGATCTAACGGTCCGAGTCTCTCTTTTGATAAACGACTGTGATCTTTTGGGATTTCGCACTTTGCGAGTTCTGATGACTTTGCTCCTTGACCACTCCATCTCACAAAACCATGAAATACTAATCTTGTACCACGTTTCTTTCTCTGTACCAATGGGTAGGATGGAATCACGATTCCCCAAGTCTGCCTGACACTATTCCTTGCACAAATGTATGGCTCCGATCACCCGATGACATTCGATCCGCTCCACCTGATGGATCTCCACCGTTGAACACTGATCTTGCTCGCTCGCTCGATTTGAATCCATATTTGACTGCTCTAAGTGTTGCGCTTGGTTCCCATGACTACGGCCTGTGAACAATTAATTGGATGACTGGCTAAAGACTTAGGAAAGAAAATGGATCAATGAAAAAGGTAAAGAGAGAAGTTCTCAACTTTAGGGAAAATGAAAAGGCTTAGGGCCGAAGTTTCTTAGGCAAGCTACTAAGGAAAAACAGGTCTATCAAACAGGTGAAGACAAACAATAGAAAACCACAAGCCGAGAGGAAAACTTACGATCAGGTCTGCAAAAGAAGGAAAAACAGGAAAAACTTACAAGCCTAGGTAGAAACCACAACTCACAAGACTTTGACAAGTTTATGTGCTAACATTCATCTCCACAGGGGATGGCATGCTCGCTGCAAGCTGTCAAGAATGTGCAACTCCAGTGCCTTGCTTTGGGCTATGGAGTCTCCTTTTAAAAACAACATAAACATAAAACATATATGGTATTTACAATAGTGGGACGTCGATTGCGGCTTTAAAAAAAAAATTTTTTTAGGAAGTGCCCATTTACTGGGCCACCAAAAAATTCATCACCCTCCAAATTCTGCAACCTGTAAGTGCTGTTTGGAAATGCTTTAGAAATTTTGAAGGGGCCGATATAAAGGGCTTAAAAATTTCCATGCTTTCCCTTGTCCTGCCTGGGCGCATCCCATTTGAGTACCAGATCTCCCAGCTGAAAACCATCCTTATTTCTCTTCCTATCAAAGGCCTTCTTGATTTTATGTTGATCGTGATGCACTCAATCCAAAAGATGCTCTCTTTCCCGCTGCACTTCTATCAGTTGATGAACTCTTCTAATCATGTCATCAGGCTCTCCATGGAAGTCCTGGAAGAATTTCGTGACAGGCAGGGCAAGTTGAGAAGGAAAAACTGCTTCAGTCCCATACACAAGTTGGAAAAGAGAGATACCCAAGGACTTCTTTGTTGTCACTCTATCAGCCCACAGGGAAAATTTGAGATTTGAATCCCATGCTTTCTTATTGTCTTCTAATAATCTTTTGATGATCAGACTCTTGTTGGAGGACTCTTCTAATCCATTTCCTTGCGGATAGTAGGGGGTATATTGGATCAACGAAATTACGAACTACTCACAGAACTTGATCAAAGGTTCATCCTTGAAGGATGCAACATTATCAGTGATGATCCTATTCGGGCAGCCAAACCTTGCAGTAATATCTTCATGGAAACCACTGATCACTTTGTGAGAGGCACTCCTTGTGGGGATAAATTCCATCCATTTGGTGAAATAATCTATTGCAATTAGGATCCACTTGTGTTGACCACTTGAAGGAAGATGAATCTCCTCGATAAAATCCAGACCCCACTGCTGAAAGAGTCATGAAGCTAGTATGAGATTCAAAGGCAAAGACTTGAGCTGCTTCTTTCCAGAGAATTTCTGACATTTGATACATGCCCTGATCTTTGCACAGACATCAATGAATATAGTAGGCCAGTAGTACCTAAACCTGAGAATTTTGTAGGCTATGGTTTTCCAGAAATGATGTCCCCCACATAGGCTGTCATGGAAATCAAATATAATCTTTTGGGCCTCCTATGGGTCTAGACATAAAAAGTAATCTTAGAGGGTCTTTCCAACACAATACCTGGTCAATAAGGCAATATCTAATTGCTTTAAGCTTTAAATATCTTGTCTTGCTTTTCCCCATACCATCTGGAGGTCGCAACTCCTGAAGAAAAAATATAATATCTTTGTACCAAGCGCATTCTACCAATTAAGGGCTGTCGTGAGTACTTTTATTAGATGCTTCAACCTGCTAGTTTTCTGAGCAAGTGTTGATGAATTTAAGCCCCAGATATTTGCAATTAGATTCAACCAACATTTTGGCTAAACCTTGGCCTTTAACTAGTTTGGTGGATTTTATTTCTAGATCAAACTCAAGGATCTTGGCAATCCACTTTCTCCTTCTCCCATCTATGTCAGGTTGAATGAGAATGTCCTTCACAGAAGCTGAAGGAACATATGCAATGATCTTTGAATGCAAAACATTGACTTTGAAAGATTTAAGAGATTTTACCAAAGCATAGGCCTACTTCTCCATGATGTCATATCTGATCTCTGCATCCCTCAATGCCCTGCTAAAAAAGGAAATATGCTGCTCTAGCCCTACATCATTCCTTTGTAGTAAAACAACTGCCACTGTGAATCAGAAAATCCTTGGAGTAATCGAGACTGATTAGCATAGGTTCTTCAGTCAGCGCCTTCTTGATTTGGTTGAAGGATTCTCTGGACTTGACAGTCCATTTTAATTCGTTCCCCTTCCTGAGCATGGTTGTGACATGCTTCACCAATTCAGCGAAATTTGAAACAAACCTTCTCAGAAAATTGATTTTTCCCAGGAAAGACTGGACCTCTTTCTTGGATCTTGAAAGTAACAAGGTTTGAATGGCCTCCATCTAGCTAGGATCAATCCTGACTCCCTCAGCTGATACTATATGTCCCAACAATTTTTCCTTTTGCATGGAAAATAAATACTTCTTGGGATTTAGGGAAAGACCAAACCTTTTTCATTTCAAGAAGAATTTCCTTAGATGGAAACAATGTTCTTTATCAGATATGGAAAATATTGTTATGTCATCCAAATAGATGACTACAAACTTATCCCTTTCTCCAATGAAGGCGATTTCCATGGCTCGCTGAAAGGTTGCTCCTGCATTCATCAATCCAAAGGGAATTTTGGCATACATGAATGTTCCCCAAGGAGTGGTGAAGGCGATTTTTTCTCTATCTTCAGGCATGACAGAGACTGATTATATCCAGAAAATCCATCAATCATGGAAATTCTGGATGCACTTGTCACCCTTTGTAATATGTGTTCCATCTTTGGAAAAGGGTAATTGTCCTTCTTAAAACTTCTGTTCAGATTCCTAAAATCAACACAGAGCCTGATTTCTCCATTTTTCTTTCTCACCGGGACCAGGTTGGCTACCCATTCAAAATATCTCAAAGGGACAATGATTTGGGTGTCCAACAACTTCTTTACCTCCTTTTCCATTATAGGCAACAACATGGGATTTATTTGTCTTAATTTCTACCTAAATGGTTTGGCCTCCTCTTTTAATGGAATATTATGCTCGATAATGCTAGTGTCATATGTTTTGAGGTCTTTATAGGTCCAGGAAAACACATCAACGAATTCCTTTAATAGCTCAGCATACTCGACCTTCTGCTCTCCTAACAAGCTGTTGGACAACTTGGCAAATTTTGGATCCTCCTCTGTACCAATATTGCACTCAGCTACCTCAGCATCCTCAGTTGGGCCTTTAAATTTTATTGCCACATCGTTCCCATCGAACAATATTTCTAAAGGAACTAGTCCCTTTGGAATGTGGTTGCTAGGCAGTTGAACAATATGGTGATTAGAAATTTTATTCAAAAATACTTCAGGGGGAGGGTCACCTTCGAAATCATGATCCTGATCAATGTGTAATGTAGAGAACTCATCAACTGACTCAATAAATATTATGATTTCAAGATCATCCTCTAACACCTTCCAATGCTTGGTATTATCAGGTACATAGGGCCTATATCTAACCTCAACATCATACCTAAGCTTAGGTGGCAGAGGGATCGTAAAATAGCTTGCTGAGACAACTAGGGAATCAACCAAAGTATTTTCCTCTCTTGGAATAAATGAAATGTTGAAGGCTGAGAAGAAATTATCAATTAGGTCCCACACCTCATTTTTGTAACTTCTAAGCCGAGAATGTTTGGCCAGATAAGCATTTCTGATCTGCTGGACTATCAACTCAACATCCCCGAATACTGCTACTTCTTCAATTCCCATATCTTTTGGAGCCCTCAAACCTAAAACAAGAGCTTCATACTCTGCCACATTATTGGTAGTTTCATACTCTAGCTTGTATGACAGGGATATGGTTTCTTGACAAGGTGATACAAAAACCACTCTGGCACCAACACCTTCCCTAGAAGAGGCTCCATCAAAGAAAATATTCCACACAGAAGTAGCTGGGGGAGGTATTTCACGAAAATGAATGGGTTGCTTTATGATTTCAAGAGGAGATTTGGGAGTATCGATGAGCTACAACAAGCTGGATCCCAAATCAATATCAAGGAAAAATATGGGATGATTGGTGGTGTCTGCTTCATCACTGATTATGTAGGCCAACTGAGTTTCTCTGTACAGTATTCTATTCTCCCCTCCGAACACTGGAATGGTAGCATATGTGAGGTCCATCTGCAACATTCCCCCAAGTCGTTTGATCCAAGACCTTGACAACAACATGCCAAACTTGGGAGGGACATCAACTACCACAATGTCCATGGCCACTCTTTTCATGGGTAGATGAAATAGGGTCACAACCAAATCTTTGATTACCCCAAGACATTGCACTCTCCTCGAATCGAAATAATACAAATCATGATAAGCCCTTGTCATTCGTAATATGAGTTCTTCCATGACAATTTTGGGCATGAGATTATGAGATGACCCTGAGTCCATCAAACAGTTATGCAACACCTTATCATGTATGTTCAGTGATGTATAGAAGGGAGGGGATAAATCATCTCTATATTCTACCATAGGACCTAAGATGACTGCTGGCCTTTCATCTTGAAGATTTACTGATTCTTTGGAATGGCAGGAAGGCTCAGACTACAACAACTTAGAGAGGGATTTTTTGAAATCTTCATGCTTGACTAGCTCTGAAAGGGGAACAAGGATTCTGATCTTTTGAATTTCGTGCTCAAATTTGAAGGAGGAAAGAGGCTTCATAATTTCTCTCACTTTTGGGACATGGTCTTAGGGTATCAGTGAGGGGTT